>CATIWO010369311.1:0-20633 GCA_949673435.1 Macaranga tanarius | reverse complement strand
TGGATGATAGAAAGTCTATCTCCAGATTTATTTTTATCTGTAATAGAGGTATAGTAATCTGGAAGAGTTCCAAGCAGAGTATCACTATTGATTCCAGTACATAAGCTAAGTATGTAGCCGCATCAGATGCTGCTAAGGAAGTTGTTTAGATTCAGAAGTTCATCTCCGAACTAGGTGTTGTTCCTTCCATTGAGTCGGCAGTTCCTCTCTTCTGCGACAACAATGGAGCCATTGCTTTGGCAAAGGAACCAAGGTCTCACCAGAAATCCAAATACATCGAACGGCGCTTCCATGTTATCAGGGAACTTGTTGGAAAGGGCGATGTGCTCATGCAAAAGGTAGCTTCAGCTGACAATGTGCCTGATCCAATCACTAAGGTGCTTACCCAGCTACAGTTAGACCATCATCTTGAGAAGATGGGTCTTAGATATTGTAGCGAATGGAACTAGTGCAAGTGGGAGATTGTTAGTATAGATGTGCCCTATGGCCATTTTGTATGTAAATATTGTATATTAATCCCTTTGGCAATAAAATATTCTTTTAGATAAAGTGTTTGTTTATTTGAATATTTACCTTTAGTATTATGTTAAATGAGTTTATTATCAAGAGTTTATAATATGAGTGACAAACTCATTTAGTACATATACTATAAATGTTCATAGTTAGTGGATTAATATAAAGGTAATATTAATCGAGACTATCACCTCTATCTATTTTCCTTGATCGGCATGTGATACTGATAGTAAGAGGTAGTGAGTCTCATGCTACTTGATATGAGATATCAGAATAGACATGTGGATACTCATATGATGAGTGGATTGAATAGTGACACAAGATTTATAATTGCTTGGGAATTCACTTTAGTCAACAATCACAATCTTATACATAATTGTGCATATGGTCCTTTGACCTGAGGTGATGTGGTCATCCACATATGGTTGGTTAGAGTTTGCTACCGCTTACATACATATGCTAGCTATGTATGGGTATATGGTGTGTGGTGGCTCTAGTTTGTTATATGTAGGGATGAGTGATCGACTAAGATGGTATTTATTACCTGAAGTGAACCGAGATAAGATCCTATGCTATCTAAGTTATTCTTGATGAATAAGTACCTGGCCAGGTCAAACTCGACTTACCCGAAAAGAGTTTCAGTGCTAGAAAAGAGTTTTTAGTAGTAGTCGTATTTTATCAAGAATTGAACTTAAGATGAAGTCATATGATTGAGACAATTAGAGTTTGACTAAACCTTGACTCTAGCCAATATCAGAATCTTGTAATGAAGGGACATTTAGTGCACGGTAATTGTGTTCTATGGTTATTACGAATCTACATATAGCATTCATCTCTAATTGGGTAGTCATGATATCTATACTGGGGGTCACTCACGACTTATAGGAATTGAATGTAACACATTGGGATTTTCACATTCAGTATGGAAAGGTGTTTCCATGATATTAAGTGTTAATATCATTTTTTATTACCATTTAGACTTGAACCTAGTAAGTCTCACACATGAGGATTGCACTTGTGATGATTAATATTAATTTGATTATTAATTAAAGAGTTTAATTAATTAATTAAATTAATTGAATTGGATTTGCTCATATGCAGGGATCTAGCATATCCCGAAATCCAAATTTAAAGATTGGAACTTTAATTACATTTAAGCATATATTAATTTAGGCTTAATTTAATATAAGATATTAAATTAAAGAGTAAATTAATATTAGCCTTCCATATATATATATATATATATATATATATGGACATGGGCCATGAGATGGACTATGTAAATTATGGATGATGGACTTAGTCTATGTGATGGACCAAAGGCCTTGGACTTTGTTCAAAGAGTTTGAACTAGTCCACTTGTTAATTATATGGATTGGGTGTTGATTCAAGAGTTTAATCTAGCCCATTAATTGTTTGGATTAGATTGGGCCATCTCTAAGTATAGAGAGGCCCATGGCCCAAACCCAAGCCCAAGCCCATTAAGTGGTAATGGAATTGGAATAGGGATAGGGTAAAAATCCAACTAGACTAACTAATTCAAAGATGGTGGCTTCTCTTGTTCAAAGTTGTGGAATTCCAAGTCTTTGGAAGACTTGGAATGAAGACTTTGAATAAGGACTAGCAATAGTTGATAGACTTGACTATTAAGACACTAATTGGATTATTTAATTAACAAAAATGTGTAAGACACTGACCCTTGTGCTGTAATTTTTAGCCAAGCAAAGAAAGAAAGAAAGTTTTGGTTATACAAACTAGACAAAGGCAAGAAAAGAGAGTCTTCTTCTTCCTTAGTTCATGAGTAAACCTTTCTATATCACAAGAGTTGTGATATCTCTTTCTAATATTCTTACTTGAGTGTAAATACTAAGTTCTATAACCTTTAAGATCAAAAGCTTTCATAAGCTCTTAGGTTTATTCAAGAGAGGCTTGTGTGGAGAGCTTGTTGGTGATTGAAGATCAACCAAGTCCAAACCGTGTGTCACAAGCTAGAGGCTTCACATTTGGGGAGCTCGGAGCTAGTGGATCGCAACAATCAAAAGCTTATCGAGCGTTCTACAAACTTAGGAGTTTTGTAAGTGTTGCTTAACTCTTAGTATATAGGACTTGTTATTTGATTACATGTCTTTTAATTGTTGTTAAAATATTATCCATGATGCATGTTTAGTTGTGTAAGTGCATATGATTTGGTTCTTGGGGCATAAATGGATTTAAACTTGGTGCAAGTGTTGCATGTTTCCAAAATTTTTAAAATTCTGCATATTTGGTTGCTTTGAACACATATTCCCTTCAGTTTTCATTCCCTTCTTCTCTTATTTTCTACCACCTACTTCTGGCGCCATTAGCAACAGTAATAAATTAGGGTTCTTGAATTTTTTTTTACTGAAAGATGTTTGAATCAAGTGCAACTGGTGATAGTGGTTAGGAAGGGAGGTACTTGAATATGAACTATAGTTATGGAAAGAGAGCTAGGATTAAGATATGCGAGAATAAGAAGAATAAGCACAAATTATACTACTATTGTATAAATAGAAAATGCACAGGATTCCTTGGTTGGTGTTAGCCAGCTGCTACATTTTCTACAAGTCCAACTAGTAGAAATACAAGTCCTCAGTATAGGTAAAAGAGCAGTGGCAGCAATACAACTTTAGCTATGTTAAATGACTTGAGAGATGATTTAATGATTTTGTAGAATGAAAACCGAAGATTGAATGGGAAAATTGAAGCATATGACGCCGGACTTGGTAATGTGGGGACTTTGCTGGCAGCTTATGTTATTTTATCATGTTTAATGCTTATGTTTCTTGTGGTTTTTTTATGTCATATAAAGAACTGATGGAGATATGAAGTTTGTGCTTTTAAGAAAATTTAATCTTTTTGTAAACGAGAGGCAGCTGTTAGTAAATGTAAGAAAATGATAGGGGAGCTTCTTTTGTAATATGTCTGTGCATGATCTATTTGTAATAAAGTATGTTAGGTTCCCCATTTTTTTGTATGTTATATCTATTGTTATTAGTGAACAAGTAATTTTGCAAGGGTGAATTTTTCTGGCTTATTCATTATCAAGTTAGTGTAATTGTTATCAAAAGGAACACTTTAATAAAAAAAATTTAGCTTCATACCATAAGTGATTAAATGAAAAGAAGTACAGAAGAAGATTTGTAAATTATATATCCATTTCAATAACTTTAGTTCACAAGACCAACCCTATGCTGAATTGTCCTAAAATAAAAAACCATTACACAAAATATTACAATACATCACATTACAGAACTGAGAACTTAAATCATATAGGTAAAAAATAAAGTAGTTTATATTTTATCACTACATCCTACAACCAGCCTGTGTACATATTAAATGCAAAATAAGTAAATGTGTCCCTCAAGCTTTCCTCTTCCTTTGCGTATTCCTTGTAGAATTTGATGCTTGGCTAAGTAGTATTTTTGTTGATCTTTGGGAGCTTCTGCCTGTTGCTTAACTTGATATTGCTTGTTCCCCCTCTTTCTTGGGTAGTACGAGCCTGCATGAAATGGTAATTTTGTCAACTTCATTGTATAATAATTATGTGTTATTCATAAGCACAAAACAATTGAAGGTTTACCTTTTTCACTGTTGGACCTTTTTGGCAACTTCTCTTGTTATGACCAAGCTGGCTACAATTCTTACATCTCACAGTGCATGATCTTTTACTTGCTGTTGCAGGGCCTGGTTCACCTTCTTGCCTTTTTTTATTAACTCTAGTCCTATTAGCTAGCCTTTTCAGCTTTGGAGGCAGTATGTGAAGAGAAGTGTCTTCAGTTTCAGTCTCCATTTGAGGCAGAGGATGGATAACATCACTGTAGGCCTTCATGTACCTCTGTATGCTGTAATAGTCATCCATATATAGCTCTAGATTCTCTCTTCTATAGCTAACACACCGTGATGCATGCTTACAGGGAATTCTTAAAATTTCCTACCACCTGTAACTACACTTCTTCTCCTTTATATTCACTGCGAACCTAGCTCGTCCATCCTTAACTTCATATTCATCATTTGTGCCAGGAATCAAAGTGCATGATCTACTAGCACTAATAACCTTATTTAAGGTTATTTTTGTTACAGGTGTTAGTCTACCCTCCCAAGAGCATGCCTTTGTATACCTTTTATGTAGCTTAAGCATGCATTTTTGTCTAAGAATATTAAAAATTTATATAATAGGAAGACCTCTAATTTTGCCTAACTAGCTATTAAATGATTCAGACATGTTGTTAGTGTAATGATCACTCTTAGAATTAGTAGGGAATGCATGTCTGGCCCATGACTCAAGTGGCATGTCAATCAAATATTAGAATGGTTTACCTTTACCTACAGGCTTCATTTCTTTCATTATGATCCATAAATCATAACCATATATGCTTCTTGCTGCCATCCAGAAGTACTTCCTTAATCCTAAAGCTGGAAATTTTCTGATGAAGTTGACAAAAATATGCCGGCAGCAAAACCTATGCTCTGTTATAGGCAAGATTTGCTTCATTGCATCTATTAGACCCTGTAATATATAAATATAATTGGAGCAGTGTGGTGGATGCTTTAATTAAATATAATACTAAATATTAGTTAGAAAGTTATTGACCTTTTGTTTATCAGACATAAAGGTGTAATGTCTGCCATTATCTTCCCCACCAATGCATCCTTTTAGATAGTCCAAAAAGAAAATTCAGCTATCTTTGCACTCTCCCTTAACTATTGCTAATGCTAGTGGTAGGACCCCCCTGTTTCCATCTATAGCAACAGCAGTTAATGCACAACCACCATAAGGTCCTTTAAGGTGACACCTATCAAGGCCAATGAAAGGCCTGCAACCTTTAAGAAATCCATTTCTCATTGCTTCAAAATAGATAAAAACTCTCTTGAAGTGTGGAACCTCATCCATATTCTGTCTGTCATAGTGTTCAAACTTTACAACTGTGCCTGCATTAACCTTAATCATATTGTCCGTGTACTTCCTTAAATTATTGAAGAACTCAATGTGAGAGTCCTCATTACCTTCAATGGCATTCAACTTTGCTCTATACAACTGCCACCTTGGAGTTAAAATTCCCCATTTTTCCTTCAGTTCTTTCTCCTTAAGATCATAGCTCATGTCAGTGTCAGTTGTAAGAAATTTTTGAGTTTCTTTTTAATCCATTTTGTTGTGGCATTTGGATTTTTATTATCTATTGGTCTGATGCATGTATGGTCAGCTCCTACAGTTTTCACCATAAATGTTGTTCTATCACTAAGGTAGGAAGCATGCACCCTCTACTTATAATTTTCTCCCTTACATGATACAGTGACTCTGTCATTGTCATTTTTTACCCAATCCAACAAATAACCTCCTTTCACTGTATAGTCTCTAAGAAAACTCCTATAATAATATACATTATTAAACACATGTCCTCTGACAATAACTAAATCTCCCTCACTAGTTGGTTCAAAGGGGATGGCTCCCATGCCTTTAAATGGATCTAAATTCCTCCTTGCTATTTTTTTACCCCTTCTCTGCTACTGTGTTTCAGTCTCTTTATGCTCACTATCAAAATCACTTCCATTTGTAGCTTCCTCTTTATTTGAGCCTACATAAGAGAGGTCATCACTATCCTCCAAATCTTCAACTTCCCTATCCACCGACTGACTGTCATCAGAGAAGTCCACATTTATGTTGGCCATCCACTCTGGATCTTCTTCATCATCAGAAAAGTGGAACTCATCATCACTAAATTATAAAAACTTCTACACTCATATGTTGCATGTTTTTTCCTTCTCAAATTCTTTCTCTTAGCGGAGCTCTTTCTTTACCTACAAGTCCTCTGAAACTGATTAATGTATTCAACATCCCCTTGCACTCCTTCACCTTCATACCCTGACTGAACCTCTACTCCTTCATCCCCATGCATTACTTCTACTCCTTCCTCTTCAACTTTAATGTCTGAGTGCACTTGAAAATCATCCCCTTCCATTGCATCATCAATTCCATCCCTTTGCACCTCAACTTCATCCCCTTGCACACTTTCAACATCTGCACCTAAATCAATTTGTACTTCAATCCCAGTATGAGTGTAATGATCAATTACATTTTCTTGCTAACCTTCATTTTCATTTTGATCCATATTATAGCATAAACTCTTCATAACTTCATTCTCACTATTACTCTGTCCCATCCCTTCTCTATTTTTAGTATTTGGATCCTTAGCATCCATGCCTTCTCTAGTTTTAGCATTTGTCTCACTGGCATCCATACCTGTATTTCTATCCTTAGACTCCATACTAACTGCACTGTCAGCATTCCCATTTTCAACACCATCTTGAACATTGACATTCGGATCCTTCACAATGTGTAATAGGGAATGAACCTCATGAATATATATTAGAATAATAGGTATTTTCCTATACCTATGAAATATGATCATCACACCTCAACAGTATACCTTGAGCGGTTATGAAATGCACAAAATCTGTCCTAATATCAAAAATTTTATGGCAATCATCCATCAAATTAAAGAAACTATATCTGTCTGGGTCCACATATCCTATTTCTTTCTCAACTTCATCAAATTCTACCATCACAAAATAATCTTTTGCAAACTTCAACTGTGAATGAGGCAAACAAGAAAATACCCATATCACTAACATTTTCATTATATACATGCATTTTCACCAACCCCTAAACCATGTTTAAAAAAACTAATTTCTGATTAAAAAAACCTAAAAAGTAGAATAAAAAACTTTTAAATCTAAATCCTAATTGTCCCTCAATATGTATTTCACATTTTTTATTTGAGAAAAACAACATGCTTTATGGAAAAAATATAGTGAAAAAGAGTAAATGACAGTGTAACAATAAAATGAAAGTTTATATACCTTCGAATAATCCACATTCTCCTCCTCCGGCTCCATTTCGTGGACTACAATGACAGTACAAAGTCAGGCAACCACCACTTCCAAAAAGAGAGGGAAAAAGATTAAGTAGGTTGAAAGTGAAAAGGATGTAATTTTGAATATAGAGAACCAACCAAAATCAGTTTCTTTTTTTCTTTCTTAACCTTTCTATTATGTTTTAAGGTATAAGCGTCTTTTAAGAAAACATTAACGCCGTTTTCACTAAAATCCTAACGGAAGGGGTTTTTAGTATACGGGATCAAACCTGAGGGTGTTAGTAGTTGAATTTTACAAATACAGGGACGGACTAGTGTGATGGTACAAATCTCAGGAGGGTGATCGTAATTGACCCTTGATAATATAAGTGACAAACTCATTTAGTACATATACTATAAATATTCATAGTCATTGAATTAATATATGGATAGTATTAATTCTTAGACTATCACCTCTCTTTATTTTCCTTGATCGGTATGTGATATCGATAGTAGGAGGTAGTGAGTCTTATGCTACTTGATATGAGATATCAGAATAGATATGTGGATACTTATGTGATGGGTGGATCAAACTGTGACGTAAGATTTGTGATTGCATGGAAATTCACTTTTGTCAACAATCATAATCTTGGACATAGTAGTGCATATGGTCCTTTAACCTGAGGCGACACGGTCATCCATATATGGTTAGTTAGAGTTTGTTACTGCTTATATACCTGTGCTAGCCATGTATGGATTTATGGTGTATGGTAGTTCTTGTGAGACCCGCAACGCGCGACCTCAAACTTATACACAACACGTGTTCCAATTAAAAAGAAAATAAAATTCTTTCAAGAACACAACTATATGCCATGCACCTTCATACTAATTACATAAACCATATAAGTATGCAATGCACAACAATATCAAATCCAACTACAAAACACATACTTATATGAATATAGCTTAAAACCAATAGAGTATAACCTTTATATCAATATATAAAAACCAAGTCATAAAGTTCATTTCCAAACTATTAAAAACTCTTTATTTATGAGTCTAGTTTCATTTCTAACTTGAATCACACAATTTGGAAATATACATAATTAGTTATGAGGTTTTGAACACTTAAAAGTCATGCATGGCAAATCGTAATTTAGTATAAGTAATAAAATGTCCGGCTATTATTGACCAGTATAATGGTGGATTTTGGAAAAACCAAAAACATAAAGTTATAAAGGACTCTTTAAAGTTTCTATATCATTAAACTACACGTCGTTTGGAGTTGTGTAGCTCGAGTTATGGTCAAAATATAGAGACATAAGTCCACAGAGATTGGCGCTCACTATCCACTGGAGATCGCCAGTGGTAACTTTCAGGCACGAGGGACTGGCGCTTGTCAGTTACTAGTGGTAGCCTCCCTAAAACTTGCTTAATTCATCCTAAATCAATCCCAACACTTATCCCACACATATAAGCTTCTACAACATTGATTTTCCACTCATTTTGAAGAAGAAAAACAACCAAAAAGATATATATACATTCAACCATGTTCAAAATACATTAACAAGTGCTTTATAATAACACTTTCAAATACACAACTCTGTAATCCATACTTATGTGTATACACAACATAGTGCATACTTATCATACACATATATATGCACCAACCACTCTATTAAATAATATACATACATTTAACACAATCATAATATCTGCAAGAATTTCTCAATTCATATATATATATATATATATATATATATATAGACATCACAAGACATTATTCCAGTGCACATCACCTAGTGCAATTTCAACATTAATATTACCTAACCATATATATATACTTCACAATTCTTATATATAAACTCCACCATCTCAAACTCATATGCACACTCAAAGTGCATTTTCAACATATCATTACATATAGCTCAATGCTCAACACATCAATACAAAATGCATGAGGTGCATGCTAATGAATGGATGGAGGATGATATCACCAAGCATACCTCGAGCCTCCAGAAGTCACAAGCTAATCAAGCTCCAAGCTCTTACTAACTATCTCCTGAAAAATAGTTGCAAAGGGGTGAGCTTGCGACTCAATAAGCAATTACTAATATAACAATATATATCACTTCTCAAGAACTAATTAAGTGATATATATATATATATATATTTAACAAGTCCTTACTTGTTCAAGTTACACATATAATCATGCTTCTAATTCCAACAAATAATAATCATGTATAACCTTTATGCTAAACATATGTCACAACATATATCAACATTTATACTAAACATATTCCAATAATATACTAATCATATACTAAATATATACCAATCATATACAAGATTCAACTTGCATTTAAAAGCATTCTATACGTATATCAATTTACACATATCACAACTTGTAGAATAAAAGTCATGTAAAGTAACATTCACGCATTTTACATGAAACCAAATCTTATTCATTCACAACACCACATAATTTGGTTTTTGGCCGGAACCACCTCACATGCGCATTTCTCACAAGTGGTCACATACTGAGACTATCCGCCCGGCTCAGTCCCAGTCTCACATCCTCACATATCCTCACATAAAATTTCAGGTAGCTATTCACTCGGTTCAGCTTGTCCATCTCACATTTCATCTTTTTGACATGTGATCACTACTGGAACTATCCGCCCAGGTCAGTTCCAAATTTCACATCAGTAAAGGCTATCTACCCGGCTCAGCCTCACTATCACACATTTTCCTCACCTTTTCTTATCAATTCTCATTCTCATCAATCAAGCCACATACACATTTTTAATTCACATTTCAATCACTTCTCACTTCTCATTCTCATACACAATCACAATTTAACATTTCACCACCCACGTGTTTATTTCATATTATTCCTCAACATCATTCAATAGTCACATAACATTTGCAAATTCGCATTTCAATATTTATACTTCACTTCACATCACATTCATCACAATTATATGTACATTATTTCATAGCAACATATTTATATACATGCTTTATTTCATTTTCATATCACATAATTGCCAATTCACATTAAGCAATATAATTTTCATATATGTGCACAATCCATATTTCAATAATTAAACATCACTTCAAATGACATCACATATTTTAATAGGCATATCTCACTTCATACCATACTCAATCATATATTTCTTTATATCACATCACATGTCTTATTCAGTTTATTCATAGCAATTCATTCTTTTCATTTTCAAGAGAATTAACATATATATCATTATATTCATAATCACTTATAACAAAGCTTCAACTCCTCCAAAAGTAAAACTCCCCTACTGAGTAATGCCTCCAACATCCTTATCCATATATACACATAATCCATACATCAATTCATGTAGCAACCAAGATACTTACACTCAACTCAACAAAATACAACTAAGTGTAGCCTCAAACTCTAGGTTCAAAGTGTCCAAATAATTCACACATACATCTAAAAATTATGAAAATATTACTAAAGCTAGATCTATGAGTCTACTTCAAATCCTAATTAGAATTACTTGCTTTGGATATATGTGGAATTAATTATAGATTTTTGAGTAAAACCGGGTAAAACAGAGAAACAGAGGTGGCTGGTTGAGCAAGAAAATGTATGGCTGTACCAGCCACCCTAAATAGCAGAATAGGCTTGGTGCAAAATATAAAAGTTCTAGTAGACTCTCTAAGGTTTTTTAGAACATTAAACCTTGCTTAAATTAGAGGTCTACAATTCAAGATATGATAAAACAAATGACTGATGCACACGGTAAAACAGAGTCCGAATTTCACCACACAAAACCTAACTTTAATTAACCAAATTAAATGTAAGACTTACCAAAATGATACACCAAATAGCTAATTAATCTTCTTAAACTCTTCAAAATCTTTGCTAGAAGTGTAGAGAATTATCAATCTCTCAAAGCCTCTCAAGTAAAATAAGAACACTCCTTCTTTTCTTCTATACTCTACCAATTCTCTACACCCTTCTTCATACATACACTCACATATACTCACACACACACCCCCACACACAAGCTACTAATTAAAACTTACCAATTGCCCCTACAAAAGTCTCCCTTAATAATTACTAATATTATAATATCTAAATAATAACAATAATAATAATAATAATAATAATAATAATAATAATAATAGATAATATCGACTATTATTTCTTAATAAAATAATAGTAAATATCACCATAAATACATATCTATCACTTAATTACCCAATATAATTATATATATATATATATATATATATATATAGATATACAAATATCTCCAACAATCTCTACACACCCTTAACAACCTTGGATTATTACACAATAATCTTCAACTTTCTTATGTGATAAATAACTCCCACTTTCTTAACACATATACCCTCTCTACCCAAAAGCACATACCCCAACTTATATGCAAACCAAAACTCTACTCAACATGTCATGAAAAATATGATGCATGAACAGTGTTCTAAAAATACGAGTGTTACAGTTCTAGTCAGTTATATATAGGGATGAGCCAAAATAGAATTCATTACCTGGAGTGAACTGGGATACGATCCTATACTATCTAAGTTATTCTTGATGAATAAGTACTTGGCTAGGTCAAAATTGACTTACCCGAAAAGTATTTTGGTGCTAGAAAAGAGTTTCTAGTAGTAGTCGTGTCTTATCAAGAATTGAATTGAAGATAATGTCATATAATTGAGGCAATTAGAGTTTGACTAAACTATGACTCTAGCCGATATCAGGATCTTGTAATGAAGGGACATTTAGTGCATGGTAATTATATTTTATGGTTCTTGTGGATTTATGGAAAGTTTATTTTTAATTGGGTAGTCGTGACATCTATGCTAAGGGTCACTCACAACTTATGGAAACTAAATGTGATTAATTGAAATTTTTACATTTAGCATGGAAAGGTATTTCCATAATATTAAGTGTTAATATTATTTTTCATTGTCAATTAGACTTGAACCTAGTAAGTTACACACATAAGAGTTGTACCAATGATGATAATTATTAATTTAATTATTAATTAAAGAGTTTAATCAATTAATTAAATTAATTGAATTAGATTTGCATATGTGCGGGGATTTAGCATATCCGAAAATATAAATTTAAAAGTTAGGACTAATTGTGATTAATTAAATATTAATTTGGACTTGATTTAATATGTAATATTAAGTTCAAGGACTAAATTGATATTTATCTCTAATTGTATATATGGATATGGCCATGAGATGGACTATAAGAATTTAATATGATGGATAAAATTTGGGCTTTATTTAAGAGTTAAATAAGCCTATGAGTTATCTTAATTAGTTTGGTATATATATGGCCCTTGTTTAAGAGTTAAACAAGTCCAAGACCTTAGCCCAACTTATTAAAAATTAATAAAGTCAAAGGCTAAGGTTATACTTGTAACCAAACTAATCCCACTTATTTAAAAAAGCAAGGCCATCTAAGCAAAAAGCTATGCATGCATATAGTTAAAATGTGACATACTCAAAGACACACATACATGTAACTTGAGTGTAAGACACTTAAGCTCACACATGCATGAAGCTTGAGTGTGAGACACTCAAGCTATTGTCATATGTATGTCTTTAAGTTAGTGGATTTTGTAGAGACAAAAATTAATGCACATTAGAGAGCTTTTTTTTTATTCTTACACTATTGAATGAAAAATAGAGAGAATTCTCATGTGTTGAGATATCATCTTTTTTGTTCTTCATCTAAGTGTAGAAAGTAATAAAATCATAAGTGTTATGAGGTCTTAAGCAAAAGTGTTATACAAGAGTTATACAAACACATATCCATCATTGACATCCATTGGAAGTTGATATAAAGTCCTACACATTTAAGTTTGAAGGAGTTCTAGCATGTATCTTAGGTCATCTTCAAGAAGAGAGGCTTGCAAGTAGTTCTCCACCATCCTTGAAATCTCATTAGAGCAACTTGTGTGTTTCAAGCTAGAGGCTTCATATTTGGGGAGCTTGGAGCTTGTAGATCACAACAACCTAAAGCTTATCAAGCGTGCTACGCACTTTAGGAGTTTGTAAGTTTTAGTAAACTCTTAGATTGTAGGACTTTTAGTTTATGATGCTTTATGTTGTTTTTTGCTTTTAAAATATTGTCCATAATGTATGTTTTTAGTAATATAAATATTCTTATGATGTGATATTGGGCTAAATAAGATTTTAGTATACATACAAGAGTTACATGTGGTTAAAATTTTTTAAAATCCCTCTTAATCCATTTGCTTACTATAAATCTTCCTTTAGGCTAATATATCTGTCAGATGGCTTACAACTCAGAAAAATGGCTCTCTTGAGGTAGGTAGGAGTATATTTACTGAATAGGATGCTGGATTTATTAAAATTTGTTAATTGGCTTGAGGCTCTTCCATAAGATGAGATGATGAGCTTTAAGTCGTGGGTTTCCTCTTTTATGGCTACTTCAAAGAGTAATGTGTCGAAAAATAAGGAGCAAGTGATGACAGGGCAGAAACAATTGATTTTGAGGCCTTTAAAAGAACCTTCCTCTCTTGCCTTATTAATGAGACATATCAAAGCTTCAGTGACAAATAAAAATAAATAGGGAGAGAAGGGGTCTGATGCATATAGACATAGGGATACTACACCAAATTTAAATCCTTTGAGCTATGATGGAGGACCTATAATAATATCACGAGCTAAGAGGATGAAAGAGGCTATTATAGGTCTTGTGCAAAAGAATTTCGGGCATAGAGGACAAAATGGAAGCAATTTGGTGGAAACTAAGTTAGTCAACTTAGTTAACTATGTTCAAGCCGATACACACCCGTATGGCCTTCTACACACCTGTGTGTCTAGTACCCGAAATAGCCAGTAGGGTACACGGGCCACAGACACACCCGTGTTTAATGAGCCTAAAACATCCAGAAGGATATACAGCCAGAGACATGTTTGTGCATTAGAATGTGTAATGTTCTATCTCAAAATTATAGTCAAAACATGCCCGTGTATGATCAAGGCTAGACCATGTTCCAAGTTGTGTAGCAGTCTGCTAGTTTTTCACAATGACAACACGCCCATGTTTTCTTTGACATGCCCATATCTCAATAATGATTTCTTATCCAATTTTTTATTTCATTAAAAGTTTTCTTTATATTAGAAGTTGTGTCTAATTAGGAGTATAGTTGTTTATTCCTAAAGAGTTGTTTCTTTTAGAATCAGTTTAGGTTTGGGATTACAAGTCTATAAATACTTGTAAAAATATTATTATTATATAGTTGATTAAATTTATTCAAATTCTTAATTGAATTTTCTTGAGTTCTTACAAGAGCTATTTTTTGAATTTGCTTCGAGCGTGTTGCAATTCAAATATTGATAATTAGAGGTGCTAGTTATTAGATAACTAGTATTGCTAATTTCCTTTAGTTTATGCTAAATAGATCTTTGGGCAATGGTTTTAATAGATTATTATAAATCCTAGTTGTTAGATAACTAATGAGTTATATCAGTTTGGTATCAGAATTTAGCTCTAGTATAAGCTATGTATCCTTAGCGTAGAATTTGTGCATTAATAAAAAAAACAATCGACCTTCTTAAGATTATCAAGTGATTCGGCCTCAATAAACATCAAGGAAGTTGTATTGATCATCACCCATTGCATCAATAAAATTCATGGGTAAGCATTCTACCCTTTGAAAACACATCTTAATTGCATACCTTTGACTTATTTTCTTTGTCTACCTACCCTATATTATTCTACATTTTTAACTCTTTCTTTCTACCCGTTATTCATAAAAAAATACACCAAAATTTATGCATAAATTGACCTTAAAATTCAGACATACCTGAAATCACCCAAAAATAATACCACACTTACATCTTTTAGTTATTCTTTCACTAATAGCTTTAATTATCTAGTTTGATTTGTAATTCTTTTAGAAGTAGTAAGAGTTTAGCTCAATGAAGAACTCGAAAGGAAATTCTTTATGTGTGTTTAATTGTGAGTGAATTAGAGAGTTTCTAATTAATTAAAAGAAACATGTGAGAGAGTGTTGGAATAGGAATTTTTTTTAATTCTATTTCAGATTTAGATCATGGATACAAAGGAAAAGCTTACATTGGATGTAATATAAGCAATGTTACAAAAGATGTTGGCTCAATAAGAAGATATGAGGAGTGAAAATCAAAAGGTCTATAAATAATTAGAAAGGTTGGAGAAAGGTACCCCTATTCGAGCAAAGGAGACCCAATGCATTCTCTTCAATGATCTAAAAGAGGAAGCAGCCGAAGAATGATCGACTCGTGCTAACAAAGGCAAGACCAAAGATAGAAATTTAGGATCAATTAAGATAAAGATTCTTGCTTTCTATGGGAAGAGTGATCCGGGGGCATACTTAAAGTGGGAAAAGAAGGTTGAATAGGTGTTCGAGTGCCATAATTACACCGAAGAGAAAGGTAAAACTGGCCGCTGTGGAGTTTACTAACTATGCTAGTGTATGGTAGGATCAATTTACCTCCATTAGGCATAGAAGTGGAGAAGGATTGGTTAATATATGGTTTGAGATGAAAACTATAATGAGGAAGATATTTGTACCTCAACACTATTATAAAGAGGTGTATAACAGGTTACAATGGTTAAACCAAGGCTCTAGGAGTGTTGAAGAATATTTCTAAGAGATGGAAATGGCAATGATTCGAACTAATATTAAGAAGGATGGAGAGGCTACCATGGCACATTTTCTATCAGGTTTGAATTATGTAATTGCTAACCTTATTGAATTGCACCATTATGTAGATTTAGAGGACATGATGCACATGGCAATCAAGGTGGAAAAGAAATGAAAGATGAAAACCAAAATAAATTTGACTCCTACAACTATGCAAGGATTAATCATGAACTTAGTTTACATCTTTGGTTTGTAATAATAATTAAGTTTATTATTATGGTTATTTAATTAAGTATTAGTTGCATAGATTAGGATGTAAATTATTTATCTTGGTATGCCAAGGATTGAATGTACATCACAAGAGTTGTGATTTAAAGATTGAAGTGTTCAATTAGAGGCCCATTCAATCTTTGGTGGCATAGACCAAGGCCCAAAGTGATGGTGACTAAGGAGGCTCATGGAATGAAGGTTTTTCTTGGGTTAGGCTCACTTGTAATTATTCTAAGAGTTAGAATAAGCTTAGGAAAGGTCCATGATCACTCCTTATTTGTGCACCATTTTGCATGTTCAATGTATATATATGATATGTATGTTGAAGCATGCTATACATGTATGAGATATGTATATAGATGGATGTAGAATATTATGCAATGTATGTATGAGATATGTATATTGTAGATAGATGGTATGCAATATATATATGAGATATATATGTTGTAAAATGGCTAATATACAAAGTGAGACCTTAATAATTGACCCAAAAAAATCATCCAACTAAATTTAGGCCTAAGCTCTCCATTTGGGCAATAACTTGCATAATTTTGGACTTGTGTGCATCGGCTATGGATATATAGGGGTGTGCATAAGGGCTAAGAGATTTATGTAGTGTTATTATTAAGCATAAGATATTATGGGTGTATGGATACACTATGGGCCAAGAATGACAAATAGGCATACCCGAGGTTTGTAATGTTCAAATCCATATATTTCACTGATCCAATGGTATAGACCTAACTAATGCTAAAGGCCAGGAATGAAAATTAAGTGTACCTGAGGCCTGTAACATTAGGAGTCAGGTTAATGGAACCTCACATGAGATGTGATGGACAAAAGTTGTCCACTTAATAAGAACTATTATTCTAAGAACGGCAATGTGTACTTGAGGGATATTAGTGGCCCATTAAGAAATCCATTACCCACTAGAAATCCATCTAAAAAGGAATTTCCATTTCCTACTTGGAAATGTAGGATTCACCAAGTTAGTGGGAGGCCATTATGATTAAAGATTAAATCTAATGGTGATTACAATGACATACAACTAATCAATCTTGTTACCTTTTGCAGAAATTGATAACATGAGACCCACAAACCTGATTTCCATCATACTCGACCACAATAGGCTCACAGGCCCTAATTTTATTAATTGGCTAATGAACTTAAAAATTATTTTAGCTTTCGAAAAGATACTTCATGCGATAAAACAAAACCTTCCCGAACCCCTTCCCAAAAATGCTATCCAAGAGGAGTATAATACTTTTGAGAAATGGAAGGACGATGATATGTAAGCACGTTGCATTATATGGGCTTATATGAGCATCGAGATCTATCAGCAACATGAGAAGTACACAAATGTAAGAAAAATCCTATTATACCTACAAGAGTTATTTGATGAGCATAGTAGGACCACTAGATATGAGATATCAAAGTGGTTATTCCATGCAAAGATGAGCGAGGGAGAGAAAGTAGGAGCGTTTATGAATTCCATGATTAGAGTCATAAAAGAGCTAGAGATTCTAGACTTCATAATGGACTTCCACCTCCAAGTGGACTTGATCTTTCAATCTCTTCACGAATCTTTCGGGAAAACCATCACCAACTTCCACATAAATAAGATTGAATGCACTCTTGTGAAGCTAATGAACATGCTCATGATGGCCCAAAAGACTATCCAAGGGAGCAAAGGGAAGGAGGTTGCACTTATTGCCACTCCTGGTGGGACTAAGAAGAAAGGTAATAAGAAGAAAAAATGCAAGGTAAGTGTTGTCAAGCCCACAAGAGAGATAGCCAAGAATAAGGACAAGGCCATCGTGAGGGGAGAGCAAGGCAAGGGAAAGTATTTCCACATCCAAAGTGAAGAACATTGGAAGAGAAATTATCCTAGGTACCTTAAGTCCCTCAAGGCTAAGAGAAAAGAAAAAGATAGAGAAGGTGAAATTTTCTCTAATTTATTTACTTCTAAATATTCTAAGAGCTCATATGATGTATGGGCATTGAATACCAATGCAAGTTCTCACATTTGTTTATCCTTATAGGATCTAGCAAATGAGAAAAGGTTGAGGCCCAATGAAGTGACCTTAAGACTTGGAAATGGAGCAAGTGTTGTTGCCAAGGCTATAAGATCCACTTTAATGGATTTGTATAATCATGTGTTGTTATTGGAGGATGTATTATATGTACCCAATGCCTATAAAAATATTATCTCTATCTCTAGTTTAACTAGTAGGGGTTATAAATTCCATTTTAGTAGAGATGTATATAAGATTCATTTTGAAAATGAATTGATTGACATGGTTTATTTAATACATGGTTTATATTATGTTGATAATATATCCAATAATAATGTACCTTTAACCAATATGAGTGATGTGAATGTGATGCTAATTGAGAATGCCTCTAACTCCAAATATTTATAATACTTGAGATTATGTCATATTGCAAAGGATAGGATCACGAAGTTAGAAAGAATGGAAATCTTAAGCAATCTTGAATTCGCATCCGATCCAACTTGTGAGGCTTATCTTCAAGGCAAGATGACTAGATCACCATTTATTGGACAAATGACAATAGTCAATGATGTATTGGAGATCATACATAGTGATGTATGTAGGCCATTTAGTGAAATGGCTAGAGGTGGTTTCTACTATTTTATTACCTTTATAGATAATCTATCAAGGTATGGGCATTTATTTCTTATGAAGAACAAAATTGAATCTTTTAAAAAGTTCAAAGAGTTCAAGGTCCAAGTAGAGAACCAAACTAGAAAAAGTATTAAAACTCTAAGATCAGATCTAGGAGGTGAATACTTGAGTATCGAGTTCACTGAGTTCCTTAACGAATATGGCATTGTATCACAATTCACACTGCATAGAACAATACAGTTGAATGGTGTGTCTGAGAGGCAAAATCATACTTTATTAGATATGGTACGATCCATGATGAGCTACACCGATCTTCTCATATCACTTTGAGATTTCGCACTCCAAACAACTTGCTACATTCTTAATCGTGTTCCATCCAAGTTCGTTTCTACCACACCATATGAGATATGGCATGGTAAGGCACCAAGTCTTAAATGTATTAAGATTTAGGGGTGCTCAGCTTTTATCAAAAAGTTGAAATCAGACAAGTTGGATGCGAAATTGATCAAAGAAATGTTTGTTGGATATCCTAGAGATAGTTTAGGGTATTGATTTTATCTTCCTATTAAATAAGTTGTTGTTGTAAGCAGAGATGTCATATTTCTTGAAAAAGAGTTTTTTTTTAAAGAAGGTGGCAAAGGAAGAAAGATAATGTTAGATAAGGAGCCATCTAAGAAAGCCCAACAAATTAGTCAAATGGACATTAATCAACCCAAAGAGCCTATTCCAATTGAGAATGTCATCATACCGAATCCTAGAAGGTCAAGTAGGGTACCTCGTCCTTCGAAGAGATATAGTTTTCTCCATGATATATAAGAGTTACACGTTCATGAAGAAAGCATTCATATTGATGATTCTTGGTGTATACTAATTCGCAAGCATACAGAATCATATTAAGTAGTAAATAAAATATCGTCCCTCAGAGATTTGAAGTTGAATACTGTAGTACTCAAAATGTTTGATTGTTTAGACAACAAAATAGAGTTTGGAATTTTAAAGAAACTAAATTAAGAAAAACATAAATTTAATTTAAATTTTAAAAGCTAGGGTTCCTTATTCCTAATTGACCATTTTAACAGATTGATTACATAACTAGGTCTACACTAGTTCTAATTCATTTTGAAGGGATCTTAAAAACTACAGATTTTCCTCTCAAACAAATCTATAATTAATTAGAGATTAATCAACACTAAGTTAACCGGCTCTCACCAACCTAATACCTTTTAATTCCAATTTTAAATATAACCTTTAATCAATATTGATTCACTTAATTGTCTATCAACCAACTAAGCAGCCAATAGGTCATTGCCATTGCCTAAAGAATCTATCTTTCGATCAAGCCCATAGTGTTGATTCAATTCTAGGTTGATCAGTCCTAAAATGATATTGAGTTTAACAATAACCAATGAATTAGATCTAGCAACCTAACATAATCAAAATAAGCACATGGTCAATTCAGAATAAGAACCCTAAAAAGATCTAGCTATTCATGTTAAAATTGAAAGAAAATAAATAATAAATGGAAATCATTCTGAACATAATTAAATAAAAGTGAGATACAAGAAAAACCCCATTCCAAAACGATGTAAGGAAGTCTTGCTCTTCTAACTTCAAGCCAAGTATCTCCTCTACCAATCAAA
>CATIWO010369308.1:0-14535 GCA_949673435.1 Macaranga tanarius | reverse complement strand
ATTAATTAGAAAAAATTATATATAAATATTAAAATTATAAATAAAAAATATTTTTTTAGTTATATAATTAAAGAATAAGCTTAAAAAATTATAAAATAATAAATAAAAAAATAAAAATTTTATTTAAAAAATAAAATCGGTCA
Organism: Macaranga tanarius; assembly: GCA_949673435.1. Classification (NCBI taxonomy): domain Eukaryota; kingdom Viridiplantae; phylum Streptophyta; class Magnoliopsida; order Malpighiales; family Euphorbiaceae; genus Macaranga; species Macaranga tanarius. The sequence goes on along the minus strand of CATIWO010369308.1, from coordinate 14,392 downwards.
ACCGACCGAACCGAGTCGGTTCGGTTCAGTCGGTTTTCTTCTGGTTCGGTTCGGTTTCGGTCAGAATTATTCCAGAGTCGGTTTTGGTGGTTCTTTGACCGGACCGATGCTCACCCCTATATGTATGTGTGTGTTATGTGTGTTTTGTGTAGAGAATTGGGAGGAAGAAGAGAAGAGAGTTTTTGAGAGATTTTTGTGAGATTTTGATCTTGATCAAGCTAGCATTTGGGAGACATTAGAAGTATTTTATATCATTGAAGCTAATTGGTAAGTTTTTCTTATGTTATTGATTGTTTTTGATGGAGGTTAATTGGTTGTAAATTCTGATATGGGTTCCTCTATTTTTCAGTCCTATTATTATTGCTCTAACTTGAGCTACAGAGCTCTAATTTAAGCATGGTTGGATGTCCTAGAAACTTTAGAGATTTCTCTACAACTCTTAAGTTTTGAGTTTGAGCCAGATCTGCTGTTAATTTGGTCGAATTAGACTAGATATTTTATTACTTACTCTATCATATTGTGTGACCTGTTATTGTTTAAATTATTATAATTAATTCTTTACATATGATAATTGAGTGAATTCAGTTGGTATTGAAAGTAGACTCATGTAGGTAGAGCTTGTATGAATTTGGCAATCATTGAATGTGTATGTGATTTTTGTGAGCATCATGAATTTCATGCATAAAACAGACCAATAGTAAGATATAGGCTGGTTTATGAATTTTCTTGTGTGATAATTATATAGTGATATTTAGAGTTGTATAACTCCAAATTAAGCAAGGTCAAATTTTATAAAATTTTCAGAGTATCCTCTACAACTTTAGTGTTTTGAGAGTGAGCTGATTTTTCTGTTAAGGTTGACTGGCAGGGCTCAACATTTTTGTACTCAGTCTGTCAGCTTTGTTTTGCCCGGGTTTAATTAAAAATCCATAATTTATTCCATATATGTCCAAATCAAGTAATTCTAATTGAAATTGGAAGTAGACTCGTTTTACTAGCTTCAGTATTATTTTCATGATTTTTGGACTTGTGTGTGAATTATTTGGACATATTGAACTTTGAGCATCCAGTTGCCCTTTTGTGATTTAGGGTGAATTGCTATGCTTGATTATTTAAATTAGCATATGATTGTATATAGGAGTTGATAGAGCTAGAGGAAACCCTATTCAATTGGGGAAGTTTTTATTTGAGAAGGAGTTCAAGGCTTGAGGTAAGTAATTATTAACATAATGCTTACATGTAGTAAATTTCAAGTAACTATAGATATTTAACTATATTGATTTGTGTATGCCATTTAAATGGCAAGAATGATGAGTATATATATATATATATGGATATGTTATTGTGAGAAGGCATGATATATATATAGTATATGGTTGGTTTATTTTGGTATACTTTTGATTTATGAACGGTATATTCTCCATTTATAATTTGTTATGATTATGAAAATATGTTGAGATGAATTATGAATATTGGCACTTATGAGTGCAAGCCACTTGATTTGGTATAAATTGATATACCTTGCTTGTGAGAAAAGTGAGTTATGATTTACTATGAGAAATGGAAATGATGAGAAATAAAAAAGGGATGTTGAATTGTGATGATATAATTGTACATATGCATTCTGATATGTTGTGAGAATGATGAAAAATATGCATATGGCATGATGTGAAGAATGTGAGGAAAACGTGTGTGTGTAGAGATTGAGCTCCACGATCTGAGACTGAGCTGGGCAAAGAGTTTCAGATGTGACCATTCATATTATATATATATATATATATATACGTGTGAGATCTGAGACTGAGCTGGGCAGAGAGTCTCAGGAATGGCCACGGATATATAAATGAAAATAAAAATATGAAAAAGAAAAAGAAAAGAAAAAGAAAAAGAACAAAAAGAAAAAGAAAAAGTGATTTTTGTGTGAAACGTGTGTGACGTGTTGAGAGCTCCGGCCAGATACTAACTTGCATCATCACGCATTTTTGCATTCCATTATTTATGTATATAAATTGTGGATAGCATGTGAAGCATGATTGATGGAAAATGTTTTTATATACATTGATTGTGGGATTATGAATTGTGGATTGCTTGGAATGGTGTAATTGTGACACCAATAGTTGAGAATCAATGATATAATATTGTGATTATTTATATAATGATGAATGAGGACTTGATGCAAGATGTGAATGTGATAAATATGGTGGGGTGTAGATATTGAGTATATACACCCATATATGTTTATGTTAGCAATTGCTAGATTGCTATTGATGTTATGTGTTTGTGAATATGTTGCGGTTTGTTTGAAAGATTGTAAAAATGTGCAATTAAGATAGTGACACGGGCCGAGACACGGGCATATCTCAGGCCGTGTGTCAACATACAGGTTAGTTTAATTTAGGACATAGTTGTATTGCATGTGACATGTTTGTATCCGAGAGCTATATGGCCTAGTATACGGGAGTGTACATGGCCGTGTACCAAATTATAAAATTGTGTATTTCGGACCGAAAGCAACATGATTGAGTATACGGGCGTGTATATGGCCGTGTATGATATTATAAAATTGTACATTTTGGACAGAGAGCTACACAATATGGTACACGGGAGTGTCCATGGCTATGTATGGATTGTCAAATTATGAATTCTAGACCAAGAGCTACACGGGTATGTACATAGGCATGTATAAATGTTACAATTTGATCCGAGACGAACATGGGTTGGAACACGGCCGTATTCCAGACCGTGTAGTCCTCTATTAATTATTTATAATTATTTTTCTTAATTAGTTCTTGAGAAGAACTATACGTAATTTTATATTAATAATTATTTATTGAGTTGCAAGCTCATTCCTTTACAAATTGTATTTTCAGGACATAGATAGAAGGAGTTTGAAGCGTGCCTTGTTAAAGAGTTCTAGTGGGTTGAGGCAAGCTTGGTGTAACTATTCTCATCCTCATCATCATGACATTCAAGCATTTTGTAACTGAATCCATGTATATATTTTTAACATATTGTGAAATATGTATTATGTATTTTCAATAAATCAAACAAGAATTTTATTTATATATATAAACTTATCTTTAAAAAAAAAATTCGCATTGCCACGTGTATGAGTTATATTATGGACATGTATATGTGGTACTTGAGGGTGCTACATTTATAATTTTTTAATTATTATCATATATTTAATTTATGATATTATTAGTTTCCCACACGTAGCTCAAGTAGAAAAAAATATTGTCCCCCATGAGTAGCCCAATGGCAAAAGGTGTGGACATATATTATGGAGACCAAATATCGAACCCCCACCTCTCTTAGTTTCCCCCCTTGTGGTGTTGTGAATAAACCACTCCATCTAGATGCTAAAAAAAAAAGTAGTAAAAAATATTGACATCCTTTTGAGAAGACTGGGGATCAATTCTTGGTCTCTCCCTTATGGTTAAAATTTACGAAATTATTATAGTTCAGTTTAAGTAGGGATCGATCATTTGTCTCTCTTTTGTGGTATTAGAAATTAATTATTATGACAAAAATTATCTAAAGAAAAAAATTTATGATATTATTTTCAGGATAACAGCCCCGTAAGTCCTAAAGAAAGTGATATTTTTTCAATTGAGTCCTAGAAGAAAAATATTTTTCAATCAAGTCCTTATAGAAATAAAAATGCCCACCGTTAGTCCTACTCCGTCAACTACAACAGAACATGCTGACATGTGCGACAGGTTGCACTCCTCCTTGCCACCTCAGCCGCCACGTAATGGAAGTTACCACATCAGATTTCCACTCATTAATAAGATATTTTCCGGTAGTGTATCCAAATCTATGCGAGCATTATTATCATCTTGCTCGGTTGAAGAATCAGAAGAATCAATGGGGTCATGAACAACAGCTCCAGTTTCATCTGTTCCAAAAGAGTATGTGCTTTCATCTGCTCCACCCGATTCTTTCTTCATGTTTGAGTTCTCCTCTTAAGAAGCATCTGTAGTCTCACTTGTCGTTGAATTTAACCCAGCATTAACCTCTGCTTCAGCTGTAACTTCAGGTTTAATGATTTTATCTGAACCATCAAGCTTCGAATTATTAGTAGAGGACTTTGAGTTCCCAGCAACCTTATCATTATTCCCAGTTTTATCAGAGATAGTTGAATTATAATTGAGTTCTTTGCTACCAGAAGTGTTGTCATTATTAACCTGGTCCGATTCGGTGGTTTTCAGCTTAGATGCTTCCCCATCACCACCAACAGTTGCATTTTGAGGTTGATCTGAACCAGAAGTAACTATAGTTTCAGTCTTCTGTGATGTACTGGAATTTTTATTGCTACCATCTACTAGATTGCTGTCAGATCCTACATTCACATCCATTGACTTATTGTTTGCTTCTGTTAGATCACTGGATATAGATTCAAAATTTACTTTTCTGGCCAACTGATCTTCAGATTTGATGATCTCACTACTCTTGTTTTCACCATCTGTCACATTCAATGAAGGATTACTCTTACCATCTTTCAGCAGTGATGTTGAGTTCTTCTGATCTCCCTCGATATTATCATTGCCATTGTTTGTGGAATTCTTCTCCAGTACTAAATTATTTGTTACTGAGTTCTCATTTGAGTACTCTGAACTTACCTTCTCTGGGTTGGTGCTTATAATATGGGTATTATGCATCACTGCACTAGAAGCATCATCAGCCTTGTAAAGTACTTCTCGAACCTCATGATCACTTTGTAGACCTCCATCATTATCTGGATCCTTAGTCTGAGCTTCCTTGTCTACTTGAGCTTCATCTTCACTTTCATTATTTCTGCTTTCCTTTCCATCACCTTCTTCATCTCTATCTTTTTCTTCATCAATAAAATCCTCCTCATGATCTGCTCTCCTTATATTCTCTCTTGATCACGTTCATCTATCTCATCATCTTCACCTCTTCTTCCATTATCTTCTATCCCATCACTCTTAGTTTTTTCTTCTTGCTCTTCATCTTCATGCTTGTTTCCTTCTTCTTTTTCTTCTTCTCTATCTTCTTATTCTTCACGCTTAGTTTTTTTTTCATCTTACCGCTCTTGATGCTTATTTCCTTCTTCTTGCTCTTCTTCACTTTTACTTCCTCCTCGCTATTCTTCTTCATCTTCATGTTTAGCTCATTCTTCTTCTCGCTCTTCTTCTTCACGCCTAGTCTCATCTTCTATTTGCTTTTCAACAAGCCCATTTTCTTTTATCTTATTTACTTCCTCCTCTGTTGTTGTTTCCTCTTCATCATCTTCCTCATGTTTCTCATCCTTACTCATATTCTGCACACGTGAAATGAGAGATTTCCTTCCCAAGTTTGCAATGCCTTCATCACTCTGAGCTCTAAGAGAGATTTTTGAATCTTTCTCGTCAAACTCCTTTTTCTTATCATAGGAATGTTTAACTTGGTAGATTAACCAGAAGCAAACACCAAGCTTACGTCAAGGAGGTATGCAACCTACTTTATTAATGAGTGGAAATCTGACGTGGCAACTTTCATTATGTGGCGGCTGAGGTGGCAAGGAGGAGTGCAACCTGTCACACATGTCACCATGTTCTATTGTAGTTGACGGAGTAGGACTAACGGTGGGCATTTTTATTTCTATTAGGACTTGATTGAAAAAAAATTTTCTTCTAGGACTTAATTGAAAAAATATCACTTTTTTTAGGACTTATGGGGATGTTATCCCTATTATTATAATTCAGCTTTGTATGTGCATTTCATGAGATGAAAAATTGAGTAATTTAATAATTGAAGTACTTATTTTAGCAAATATATATTGAAATTAGTATGGGATGCAAATAAGAAACCAAAATTCATTTTATACTCATATCCAAAAAGACATATATTATCCACAGATCATGGAGTTATTATTTTTACCATATAAAACCCATGTATATATACAGTATATGTAAATGTAATATTCTTTGGAAAACAAATAGCAAAAAAATAAAAAAATTGCTAGTGTTTATCCTAAATCCACATACATCCAAAAGACGCCCCCATTCTTCCTTTGGATAGCCAATAAAGAAATGCCACATAAATATTGACAGATTAATGTGAACATGCATATTTTTTTTCAGTTTTAAGCCCTATGGGCTCCTGGACTCAAATATTTTATTAGAATTCTTCTAATTCGACCGACTAGATTTCTGCTGTTGTTAATCAATCACCATGTTAATACTGGTACACTAAGGTTATGCATAACATTCCCGGAAGTAATTCTTGTGCAAACTGGCTGGTTGCTAGTGCCTTTGGATGGAGTGTGTTAATTGTCAAGTTGTGAGATTTTTCTTGGAGATCTATAAGTTACTCGTGCTTTTTGTTTGGGACAAAATGCAAATAGTAGCGGTTCCCTCAAGTCCCAAACACAATCTAATTTTAATAGCCTGAATTTAAGTTGTAATTTCAAGTTGATGGTCTATTGTAATCTTAGCTTTAAGCCATTAAAATACAAAGCTGATTATCCTCTTTTAGGGAATTTGTGTGGATTTATAGATGGAAGAATTCCCAGAGATACAGTGATAAAAGGATATATAAAAGTATATTTGGAATTAGAATTATAACACAGTGCTAAAATTTTAGTTGTTACTAGGGCAAAGGTGCGCTTTGACTCTTAATGTAGATAGGGAGATGATCGATGTGTAGTTGCTATTTTTGAAAAAAAAAAGAAGAAGATACAACAGGTAAGGGAGGAGATTTTTTTTTTATCTCACCAACTGGATGTCCACACCTTTTGCTACTTTGGCTACTTGTAAGGGAGGAGAATTGATGGAGTGTGCTGGGGAGTTTTTTTGGTATTAAGAGAGGTCAATTTCTGATTTGATATGTCTTTTTGGAGGAATTGAATCTGTAATCATAAAATTATAAGCTGAAAGCAGCGATAATGGAATACGATATCCATTTGACTCAGTTCATGATTTTCCTGTAAAATCAAACACATTAATTAATTGATTGCAATACATGAAAAAAAAGAGAGTTAATTAACTATTGCCTAAGATTTGAAGAGAAAAAATAAGGGTTAATTGGTTGTTGCCTAAAATTTGAGGACGAAAAAGATTGAAATCTTAGCTTCGACTGTCATGAGAAGAGTATAAGGAAAACAATATCAAGTTAAAATTGTGAGAAAATACATCTCCGTATCTATTTTTATCACCCTTATGGTTCTATTCTAGTCGAACTAGATTAATCAGAGTTCATTGTACTCTTAATACTAGTAGTGCAGTGCATTGAACTCTGGATATAAGTAGTTAAGATAAAAAAAAATATAAACTTTCCTGATCATCTTAAGAAGAAGTAGAAAACAAAATCCTTGACAAATAATATTTCGTTAGGGGTACCATAATATATCTCAATCCGCTACAAGCAGTATTTTGCAAACCATGAAGGCTAAATGCAAGAAAGGTTAGGGGTAAATGTGCTCTTAATACAAACATTAAGGGCCAAAATGCAATTTACCCTTGTTTTTAGGATATGAAATATAAGATGCTCAACTAATCTTCAGTCTTCCAACCACAAATATTTCTTGAATATTTGGATAGATTCTCTTATAGATTAACAGAGGCATTGAAGTTTCGTACATATTATTATGCATAGATTAAATAAAAAATAATATAATTAGAGATTGGTTAAATTCTCAAATTTTGAAGATTTTAATTTTTGAATTTTGATAAATTAAGCTGATAAGATGAACTAAACAAAGTTTACATCATGAACTTTACTTTTGTATTGTGCATATCCCTTAGACAAACTCTAAAAAAGTCACATACCATAAGGTAATGAATAAATAGAAAAAGAGTATGAAATCAAATATAAAGTACAAAGAAAAAGTTTTTGAATGCAGATTAAATTTAATTGATAACAATTTCACCAAACAATAAGATGAATCAATCTCATTATCAAATAGAAGATGACATCCTTCTCTTACGTACAACATCGGCATACCAAAATTATATATATATATTATCAAAGAAAACACTACCATTACATAAACATAAACCATTAAAGAGGAATATCACAGAGCAGTCTAATGGGAGTTTAAGCAAAATTACAGCCTTTGAGTCTCTTTTTATCCAGTTAAAAGAGACAGAACTAAAAACATTGAGTTTACAAATAACTGTATCTATTACATTTCACATTAAGTCTCTTGCTTTGTAATAACAGTTTATAATCCAGTTGAGAATCCAGCTCAAAAATGCAGTCTCGACAGCCTTTTCTGCATGCGTAAACCACTCCTAGCAGAAGTGGCCACCAAAGGGAACTTCGCCTTCACTATTTTTGCTACTCCATGGATAAGTTTACCTATATACATATATATATAGACGTTATCTATAGATCATGAAGTTTTTACGCTTATAATTTAAAAACAATGCATATACTATGTAAAATTCTTGGGCTCTGCACTACGTAGCTTCATCAAGCTAGCTAGCTGTTGTGCACATCAACATCATTAAAGAAAACAATTGACACAATATATACACTATCTCTTAAAATTGACAGTTTTTATCTTTTTGACATATTTACTTATACTTTTACCATTTAAATACTCTAACTTGCCTAAATCATAACTTAAAAACCACTTTATGCACTATTGGTAAGACACGGGAATGACACGTCATTATATACATAGTGACAAAGTGGCAAATTCGTGTAAGTACATGGAGTAAAGTGACAAATTCATGCAAGTACAAGTGTTTATATTATAGGGTATAGACAAGTTAATGTATTAATTTGGTAAAATTGAAAGTATAAGGGGAAAAGTGACAAATTTATGCAAGTATAGGTGCCTGTATATGTATTATGCCAAAACAATTCAACCATCCCATGCATGTTGGGTCATTTGTGGTTTCCTTGCCTAATAAGATGTGTATCTATATATATGATCTTGTTTGAATGATTATGGTAGGACTAATTAATGGTTCATTATTTTGTGTATATATGTATAGACAAATTAAGGAAGAATACAAATGTCAGAATTAAAATCTTATGGATTGAATTGATTGTGATTTGTGTAAACCAAACTATTTCAGAAATGAGTTAGGCTTAATGAAGAACACTATTGGCACAATCAGTTAATATGGCAGTTATATGCTCTCCTGTGTACCTCGCGGGTGTCGAGTTTGAGACTTTACAACTGCTAACTTATTTCAGCCTCTAATTAGTAATTGAAATGCCCTTTTGATACAGGATCTTGAAAATTTTAAAATTTCAGCACAAGGCTCCACAAAGTTAAAATAATTCAGTTTGAGGGACTTTATTTCCAATTTAAGTGCCTGAATTTAAGTTGTAATTTTAATTTGATGATCTATTGTAATTTTAGCTTTGAATCATTGTCACTTCTTAATTCAAGGAATTTGTTTTAACAAAATCTCTATGGACAAACTGAATTTAATAATGATGTTTTTGTATATTGGGTATATATAATGGCATGAAACTGAAGCACACTATGTTGAAACTTCAATTAGTAACAAGTTCTCTTAATCCTTACCTTTCAATTAAGGAAAAATAGAAATAAAACAAATCAGTTGCACTAATAGAGTAAATAGGAGTAAACATATTACATTTATTTAGAATTAAAACTACAATTTCTTAATCAATAATGTTGACATAAAAGATTAAAAGCAAGAGATTGCAGTAATTTAGAAGTAAAATTGCAATTTGTTAATCACATAATATCTGCGAGTACAATGTAGAATTACAGTTTTTTAATTAATGGAAAAAGATTTTACTTATTTTAGTGTTATCTCAAACTTTTTAAATATAAAATTAAATTTATCCCATAACAATATTCTGCATGTCCCCATCCCTTCATATACTTTTATTAAAGCATATGTGAAATGCAAAAAGAAATGATCTTTTATTATATTTAGGGAAAGGTACATTTTTGCCCCTAATATTGCACAAAAATTTTAAAACAAAGTTTTTAAACCCTTCATTTAACGGAACTTTAACAGTCCGTTTTCTTCTTATGTTCAATTATAATTTTTCAATAGAAAAATATCAATTAGATCCTCAAAATTCTTTTTTTTCATCCTCACCATCTTCCTTACAGAACATTATTCTCAATTCTAATTTAGTTTTTTAAAAAATCAACAACATAATCATACATCAACGGGTGTATATACCAAAATAATAAAAAAAAAAAATGAAACAATCACATTCACATCAGAATCAATAGTCCCTCTTTGTTCAAAAAAAAAAAAAAAATCAATAGTCCCTCCACCTTAATTTTCTCTAGAATCCAACAGAAAACCTGAGTTATTTTTTTAACTTTTAACAATCGCCCATGTCAAATAAAGTGAAAAAAACATTCACATGTCAAGTAACTTAGGATCTATGGTTTCTTTGTTGGACAAATTAAGTACTAAAAATATTAATATTCCAATTTCCAACTACTAATTTCTTTAGTGGACTTTAATTGGGAACTTATCATCAAGTTTCAAGCCGCCTTCAATTTACCAAAGAAAAAACTTCTCGTTTGTTATTTACTAATGCTTCTCAAGAAGCCTGATTTTATAAATTTATTTGACATGAAGGAAAACTAAAATTCAAAAATATGAAATCCATGTGGATGATTGAACAAATGACTAGACATCTACAACTTAAAAATTGTAGAATGTTGAGCTATTATTATAGAACAAAAATCACATATCAAAAACCAAAATTCTTGAATCATTACAATCAAAATAAAACAGTGATCAAGAATCAATCTTGCAGCAAACATAGCTGGACAGGAGGCGACACGCGGGGACAGACATAAATCGTCTAAGGAGGATGCAACCTTCTTCTTCACTTTGGCTATGGCTTGTGTTATTCTCCACTTTGATTATGAGTTTTTAAGAGATTGTGTTATCTTACTTGTTGGGAATATACAAAAGTGATTTTTTTTGAAACACATACCAAAAGAATATTATAAAGGATGGTGGTATGCGAGGGAGAGGGAAAGGAAGAGGGTAAGGATGAAAAGAAAAAAGAATTATAAGGTTCTAATTGATATTTTTTAATTAAAAAAATAATAATCTAATAGAAGAAAAAATGGACAGTTGAACTTTTGTTAAGTTAGGGGTTTAAAAACTTTGTTTTTCAAATTTTTGTACTTAAATGAGACAAGAATATCTCTAAGGGCAAATGTGCTCCTCGATATAAACATTAGGGGCAAAAATATACCTTTTCCTTATATTTATCATAATTTACTCCAATATCTTCAAAGTTTCTTATTTATCACATTTATTGTGCTTTTTGTTGATAAAACCAACGTTTATTATGTTATCATTGCAAGTATTGTTTATATATCTATATATCATGCTTGACCAAAAAATATATATATATATATATATATATATCATGCAATTAGTGCTTTCCCAAGTACCATTTTTTTTTCACAATAATATAATCTAATCTCATACTAATTATGGATTTTTAATTTTTGGGTTATTATTATTATATATCATACTATTATAGTTCAGCTCTGAATGTGCAATTTATGAGATGAAAAGTCAAGTTATTATTTAATAACTGCAGTACTTATTTTAGCAAAATATATATTGGCATTAATTTGGCATGCAATGTTTATTTTGTGTTAACAAAAATCGATAAGAAACCACAACTCATTTTATTCTCCTATGTAAAAAATATATGTTATCCATAGATCATGGAGCTATTATTCTTACAATATAAAACCATGCATATACCATATCATATTATTTGGAAAATAAAAATTGTTAGTGTTTATCCCAAATCCACATATATCCAAAAGAAACCCAATTCTTCATTTGAATATCCAATCAAAAAATGCCACATAAAATGTTGTGTTGACAGATTAATGTCAACATGCAGAATTCCGTCTTGACTCAAGCATCTTATTAGAATTCTTCCATCCACAAAGTTAGTGCTTCAATATTCAAATTTAAAAGAGAAAAAAAGGGCAAAAATTCTTCTAAGAAATAACTGGGTAGAAGCATGACACATCATTCATAAAAAGCAACAAAAAGGTCCACTGAGACCAAATAAAAGTCTACTTGTATATTACAATAAATAAATAAATTTCACATTCTTTCATATAATGACATGTGTAAGTAAATTGTATCCACTAGCTACACTTTTCAGAATTCCAAACCCTTGTGCTTGTGGTGCACATTCATCCTCACTTTAAGCATATATTTGTACACTATCCAATGCTTGATCCACACCTACACGCATTAGCATAGAGAAAGTGAAAAAAGAAAACATGGAAACTTGCTTCTTCTCCTCTTCAAACTCATTTACAAAGACTATAGAGCTTCTCCCCTCTATCAAAGCTAGAGGATTTTCCAACCCCAAAGGAAGTGCTTTTAATCACTTTCAATTCAAAAGAATTGGCCTCTCCTCTTCCATTACATGTAAGTTGCTCTATTTTTTCTTTTTTTTTATTAATTAGCCCCGACTGAAATGTTATGCTAAGAGGTGGAGTTTTAACTTCATTTATTCATTGGTTAAAAATAGGCTGCCATTTGTCATCATCAACATCAAGCGATGATAGCCACCAACCTTACCTTGAAGCTGATTGGAGGAGATTTAGAGCAAGATTAGTTGCTAATGAGCATGTTCTCACATCTCATGAGCCTACTTCACTTGTGGATCCTGATACTGTAGTAGAAATGGATCATTCTCTACAAGTCACAATTGGGGACAAATGGGCTCATGCCATTCATGAGCCTGAAAAGGGTTGTATGCTTATTGCTACAGAGAAGCTTGATGGAGTCCACATTTTTGAACGAACGGTCATCCTTCTATTATCAGTAGGGCCTGTGGGCCCATATGGCATCATACTCAATCGACCGTCCCTTATGTCGATCAAGGAGATGAGATCAACAGTGATCGATGATGCCGGGTTGTTTTCGGATAGGCCATTGTTCTTTGGTGGGCCATTGGAAGAAGGGCTTTTCTTGGTGAGCCCAAAAAGGGTACATGACAATGATAGGGTAGAGAAGAGTGGGGTTATTGAGCAAGTAATGAAGGGAATGTACTATGGGACTAAAGAAAGTGCTGGCTGTGCAGCTGAAATGGTCAAGAGAAATGTAGTTGGCATTGGTGATTTTAGGTTCTTTGATGGGTATTGTGGATGGGAAAGGGAGCAACTAAGGGAAGAGATTAGTGCTGGTTATTGGACTGTAGCAGCTTGTAGCCCAAGTGTTATTGGGTTGCATATATGCACTCGTGGGCTCTGGGATGAAGTCCTTGGGCTCATGGGTTCAAGAAAGGTTTGGTGATCGAAGGGTTGAGTGTAGGGCATAAAGAAAAAGGGCAGAAGAAGAAGCTTGTAAATGTAATTATTATGATTAATTAGAAGTATATTGTATCGCTAATTCCAGAGAAATGTGTAGCATTTGTAATATATGTTGGTGTGCCAATGATAAAATGCCAGCCTCTAAACTTTTTAGTTCCAGTTGAATTAGCAAGAAAAGAAAATTATGTTATCAAATTTAGAACCCAAGTGAATGCTTAGTGTATGTTGTGACTTCTTAATGCATAATCCTTAAAAACATAATTTGATTTTTTAAGGTATGGATGTTGGTATAATTTTGGACAACAGCAAAAAATGACCCTATAATTGGGTATAGGGTGTAATAAATGAGAATTAATATCTTGTTGGGTTATTCTCACCAAAATGGAACTATACATTTCAAGTGTATTATGATATATTATAAAAAATTATTTGAAAAATATCTATTTATATTTTTATTTTAGAATAAAAAAATTACCACTTCACTATTTTTTAAACGCACAATTTTTTTCAAACGAGTTCAATGGAATTTGAAAGGTGGTGAGACTTTTATCATTTAAATCTCACATTTTTTAGCTGTTGATTTGGATTTACTCAAAATAAAATTTGAAATTTAAGTTGTGCATATAAAAAATTATAAATTAAAAAAAAAATTGTTCTCAGAGAGTTTATTCAATCCACTCCACTTCACTCTACAATTTCATGGAACAAGGTCACCCCACCCACAAAAGGTGTCCATGGCCTAACTAATTGAATGATATCTGCCTTACAAAAGATTCTACAGCTGTCAACTGCCATGACCTCACCACTTCACTTCCAGATCAAACCCCAAACACTTCCCAATCTCCCACTAAACTAAAAATGGCACACATTTCCAAAACCTAAAGAACAAAACAAAGCTAAAAACCCCACACCAAAGCTGTCAACTTTATCAACTCTCCAACCATGGAACCATCTCAATCTCCTCCTTATGACCTCATAATATTAGGAGCTTCAGGCTTCACTGGCAAATATGTCATCAAAGAAGCTCTCAAATTTCTCAACACCCCTTCTTCTCCCCTAAAGACTCTGGCTTTAGCCGGCCGCAACCCAACCAAACTTACCCACTCCCTCACTTGGGCTGCT
>CATIWO010369169.1:0-10813 GCA_949673435.1 Macaranga tanarius | reverse complement strand
AAATTCTTTATTCCTATATTCCTTTTAATTTTATTTCGAAGGAATTACAAGTTGATGATGAATCTATGATGTCCAACACATTTATGAGCAATTTTTTTCTCAATATTTGGGTAAAATTCGAGGGCGAATTTTCTCTATCCTGAGGGGAATGATGCAGTGCAGCAAGTTTTGAAGTTATTGGCATGAGTTTGCAGAACAATGGACAGGAGACGTAATTATTTATTATTATTATTATTATGGGTAGGGTTTGATTTTTATTTCTATTTTAGAATTGATTTTGATTTAATTTTTATTAGTATTTTGTTGTTGGTTTTATTTCCTAGTTAGGATTTGATTTTTGACAATTTCGTTGGGATTTGATTTCCTTCCTTGGTTAGGAATATTTTTATTTTCTTTCCTAGTTAATTAAGGGTTGGTAGGTTTGTGCCACCCTATAAATATGTAAGTCTCATGTCTATTAGAGACAGTCTTAGTTTTTGGTGATTAATAAAACTCCTTTGTTTTCCCAATTTTCGGCATTCCTTTGTGAATCAACAAAATTGATGCCTAGTTCCTGGTAGTATTAGGACTCAACAGGTTTTGAAAAATCACCTACCGGCAATCGTGCGCGATTCAACAGTTCGTGATAGTTATCATTGTTTTTATACCTTTCGCTACGTCAACATGGCCGTGTCTTTAACCGTGTCTAAAACTTCTATTCTCTTCCAAAAGACTACATGGCCTACAACATAGTTGTGTACTCACCTCTGTCAAAGACTTCCTCAAAATTCCACTCCGGATCTCCCGAATCTTGAGTTCTTTTACTATTCGATCTCCATAAATGACTCACAACAACTAGAAATAACAAATCACACATAATTAACCCTTTTAAAATAAAAATTAACATAAATTAACTTAAAAATCACGCCAAACAATCAACTACACATAATAAAAATTCACACTAATCAATATATATATATAATTAATAAATTATCATGATAAATGAGAAGGAACACAACATGGTTTTTAAACTTAATTATAGTAATTATAATTTTCCTGATCAACTAGTTAGCAGTTATAATGTATATTTCTTTCTTCTCTAATGTCTTACTAATATGCCAAATCATTGTGCCCTTTTTATGTTAATTCTTTTTTTTAACCAGAGTTTATACATGTTTTTCCTTTCTATTTTAATTGTTATTAATAAATAATAAAACACAAACACAAAGGCTTGGGTGAGCTGTGTAGCTTCTTTAACCATTATGGCCAAGTTCCTTGTCCTTCCCAACCTCAGTTTTACAGCTCACCTACTAGCAGTTTCCACTTTAAGCTCCACCTCATTTTGAAGCACTATAAAATGAATAAAAACTAAATCTTTAACAAAAATAACCAGCCTTCATCTTCAAAATATTCAGAAGTTAAAAATAGAAATAAATGAATAAAAATTCTTGAGACATGTAAATTTGGATTTTAGATAATTCTATCACATTAACAAATTTAAACCCTTGCCAGTATTACACCACATAAACAACTACTAAACAAAAAACAACACCATGCAGGCAAGCACCCAACACACACAAGAATAAACAAAACAGCTGCACCACACAAGACAAGTCCTCACCAAGCCCAAATAATACATATATGAGCAAGTAAATAACCTTCTACCTAAATTATTTATAAGCTTTTATTATGTAAGACATAAGGTCGGTTTTATTATGATAGGCATAAGGTCAGCTTTGAATTTAATTGATCGAAACACATGCTTTGCTCTAAATCATATCAGGCAAGATGAGGTTTGCTTCAGTTTAATATGTCATGAGCTGAACTCATTGAAGAAAAAACTTACTTACCTAAACAGCAGTCGGTGATGATGTTATAGAAAAAATTATAGCTTCTACTCACTAATAGCAGTCGGTGATGATGTTACAGAGAAAATTGTAGCTTCCACTCACTAATAGCAGTCGGTGTTGATGCTTGAGCTAAATGCTTGGGCTACGTAATCACAATAGCAGCGTAGGAAATCGATGAGGAGGTCAAAAGGATGCAGAATCAAATGGAAGATCTGATCTGCAACAGAACTATAGTAGCTTTGCAAATTGACAGATGGATGAGATACCCAATCCTTGGCTCAGACCTTATCAGCTCCCTTACCCTGTGCTAATGCATTCTCAGTGACCAATCTGTAATAAAAAAACAAAAATAATAGAAGTGAGCAGTGTACAATTCATACAGAGTCAGCTCAGACCGTATCAGCTCCCTTACCCTGTGCTAATGCATTCTCGGTGACCAATCTGCAATAGAAAAACAAAACAGAAGTGAGCAATGTACAATTCATACAGAGTCAATGAACAATTGAAAGAAATCAACTAAAAAATAAACAAGCCAGAGTCAATGTACGAAAATAAGAGTGAGGAGCTGAAGTTAAAGAGAACAAAGTAAAAGAGTTGAAGAATACGTTTGAAATGGATTGTCTTTGGAGTGAGTAGCCAAAGCGAAGAAAATGAATTCAAAATGGAAATGAGGAGCGGAACAATCAGAGGTGAACAATCAGAGGTGAGAATGGACAATCAGAGAAGATGAATAATAGCTTCATTTTTCTAGCTTCTCTTAATTTTGTTACTTTAATGATTAATTAAAACAAAACAACGTAGTAATACGTCGTTCTGGTTCTATTTACCAAATTAAGGTCTCAAATTTCGTAAATTTCATTTTCGTGGTTGTTTTTTAAAAATTTCAACTTTTGTGGTTCTTTTTTAAAAAAATTTCAATTTTGTGATTCTTTTTCATTGACTAATTTTTTTTGACTTTTTTTTAGGGGTCATTTCACCAGTGGGAGAGGCGAAATGGCCCCTTAGCCTATTTTGGGCCATTTCGCCTGTGGGAGAGGCGAAATGGCCGAACTGAACCGATCGGTTTGGTCAGTTACCGATTAAGTTCGGTTCAATTTTGGTTTTTAAAAATATATAACTGACTGGTTTGGTTCGATTTCGGTTTGGTTGTATAAAATATCATAATTTTTTTTGTAATACGTAACATGCAAAATTGTACAAAAAGTTACTATTTTACTATTCATCAAATTACTGTTCCGACATCCGTTTCCAACACAGCTTGAGTCAAAAAAATCCACGTAATTTTCTCATTCTCGTGGTATTTTTTTCTGAAATTTGAAAACCAAAATCAAATCAAACCAGTCTGTTATATATTTTTAAAAACCGAAATTGAACCAAACCTAATCGGTAACCGACCGAACCGATCAGTTCGGTTCGTTCAAGGCATTTCGCCTCTCCAACCGTCGAAATGGCCCAAAATAGGCTAAGGGGCCATTTCGCCTCTCCCATTGGCGAAATGACCCCTAAAAAAAAGTCAAAAAAATTGGTCAATGAAAGAGAACCACAAAATTGAAAATTTTTTTTACACCACCACAAATTTGGAATTTAGGAAATTTGGGACCCTATTTTGATAAATAGGTGTGTGTTTATATTTATATATATATATATTAAAAATAATAATTATAATATTTTTATTTACTTTATTAATTTTAAATAATATTTATAAGATTAGATCACTTAATTAAAATAATAATTAATAATTTATTAAATATAATAAGATGAGTAAATTTCAAAAAAAAAAATCATGTTTGATCAAACCTCTTTCTTTTTTAGGCCGGCCAATTTTTTTTTCCGAACTGATTTTTGCGTTTTCAATTTTAGACAACCTTTATCTTTATCTTTCAAACATAACTCACATGCTGTAAAAAAAAATAACTCAGAAACAGCGGCTTCCTTCTTTTTCTCTTGATCTTCGCTCAACATAACAGCACGCTCCTCCAACGCCTCTTCTTCGTCACCGTAATTAAATTCAAAGTCAAAATCCTCCGGCAACAAATCCTCCAGACCGGACTCTGCTGTGAGTAATGGTGTGTCGGAGACCATGAATCCTGTTGTGGCGGCTCAGAAGGAGGTATCCGGCGAGAAGGCAGCGGGTTCTGTTGAGGCCGAGGCTTGATCTTGTTAGGGCTCCTTTTATCTTAAAAAGCGATTGGCTTCTTAAGCACCACACCAAAGGCCTCTGATCATGTCTCCGGCGATCCTGCGGCTTTAGGTCTGCTCCGACCTTGAAAATCTCAAGTATTCTATTTTTTTTTTCTTTTCGTTTCTTTCATCTACGGTATGCCTTTTTTTTTTTTAAAGTAATCAAATTTTGAACGAATTTTTTATCTATGCGTCTGAATTTTTTTATGGTTTTCTTTAGATGGGGTTTCTGCCAGACAATTAAAAAAAAAAAAGATAGTGAGACAGGAGCAAATTCAAGTTTTCCATTATTGGGCTTGCTGGTAGAAGTAGAACACATGTTTATTAATTTATTATCACTATATGTTAAATGGAAATGATTGCGTTATGATTGGCAAGTCCACCATCAAATCTATGCATATGTTTTTTTTGGTTGATTAGCTCGGACTGAGGGGTCAATCTCAGACGCAATCAGCTAAAGCTTGTTAATCACCAAATATTGATTCTTCACCAATTTCTGATTCTTTATTCTGTAATTTGGTTACACTTTTGATTATGGGAGCATACTGGCTATGTTGTGTGCCAATGGTGAAAAACGCATCCTCTCCCCATTCACTGTCTTTTTTACTTCTCTTTATAGAAGAAAACGGTCCCGTTTCACTTTGTTATGGTGATCCTGCTGAATTCTGAGTGGGATGGCATGTTTATCCTGATTATGCCATTGCTTGTTCACTCACATGTTATGCAATTTTTAATGTTATGTTTGTCATAGATGGGCGGCGAACGATGCTACTTTTTATGGAATTTGTTACTTTTTATGGATAGAATTACATATTTATAGTGTGTTCATCTGGGTGATCAAAATCAATACATAGCAAGTTAGGAGTTCTTGCAAGAGATTCCTCCAGTCATGTCATGTCTCTACTGTCGACTTTGTTGCTAAAACTTTGGCTATTGGTAAAGTAATGTCATATCATGGTGGAGAGTGACAGTTTCAACAACATTCAAATATGTCTACCTTTCAAATCAACAATCACCCATTTTTGTTTATGTTGTTGCTTATATCTATGTTGTGTAGTTTGTTGTCTATTGTAATGTTAGAGCTTCAGTTTGCTGTTAACGAAACACAAGCCTAAGAACTAAGGGCATCCATGTCATTTGAAATAGAGTGTGCTTTCTTTAAAATTGCCTTCTGGGTCCTAGTTTGCTACTTCCCTAATTTATTAACAACATATTTACCTCCAATAATTCTAACTTAATTAGAATTTAGAAATTAAACTAATTAAATTAAAAATTACTTATAGTATTCAATAATTATTTTTTTATAAAAATATCAAAAAAATTATGAAATATATCAAATGAATTATTATTTTTATTATTGATACAAATAAAGTAAAAATTATATTTATTGTCTTAATTTTATTATATTTGTTACTTTTTGTTGCTTGTTGTTGCTTTTTATTGTTTGTTGTTGCTTGTTGTTGCTTTTTATTGCTTGTTGTTACTTTTTATTGCTTTTTTATTTTTCAATGTTGTTGCTTTTTGTTGTTTTTATTACTTTTTTGTTTTTTCATTTTTTTGTGGATGTTACAATTACGCCATAAAAATTTTATTAAAATTTTTGTTAAATACACCAAATAAGATTTTTTTTTATTTAATGTTTTTGTTAGTTAGTTAAATTAGTATGATTAATTGAGATGTATATGTTGGGCCTAGATTTAGGAAACTAATATTTTGATATGAATAATTTTCAAAAATATTATGAAGAGTTTAAGGCAATGGGCAGTGAACTTGCAAC
Source organism: Macaranga tanarius (assembly GCA_949673435.1). Classification (NCBI taxonomy): domain Eukaryota; kingdom Viridiplantae; phylum Streptophyta; class Magnoliopsida; order Malpighiales; family Euphorbiaceae; genus Macaranga; species Macaranga tanarius. Next base: position 5,026 of record CATIWO010369169.1, on the reverse strand, counting down.
TGGAAATGAAGGAGAGATAGTGTTGGAGAGCTGAAGAGGACTCCTTATTACTTGCATATGTGTTTAACAACATTGAGAAAAATATTGAGCTAAAAATAAAATAAAATAAAAAATATTGAGAAAAAAATGTTAAGTGTATTTTAAAAATAGAAAAAATCTTGAGTATAAAAATATATTGAACAAAAAAAATATTTATAAAAAATAGTACCTTAAAAATAGAAAAAAATTTAGTAAAAAAAATATTGAGAAAAAAATGAAGAAAGTAGAAATAAATTTTTGATTCAAAAAAATAGAAAGATCAAATTTAGTAACAACATCGAGAAAAATGTTGAGTAAAAAATAAAATAAAAAAAATATTAAGGAAAAAATAAAATGTTAAGAGTACTTTAAAAAAAGAAAAAATCTTAAGTGTAAAAAAATATTAAGCAAATAAAATATTGATAAAAAATTGTACTTTAAAACTAGAAAAAAAGTTTAGTAAAAAAATATTGAGAAAAAAAATTTTTGATTCAAAAAAAATAGAATGATCAAATTTGTTGTTGAAACAGCTTCTAGGAGAGCCATGGTCTAGATTTGGAAAAAAAAAAAAACTTCCTTAAAGCTATTTTTGAAAATACTTTTGATCAATGTGGCTTCTGATATTATTTTTAATTTTATGCCTATTTTTGAAAAAGTCCTTAATAAGAGTAGATTATATTTTAATTAATAAAAATGACCTAATTTTTCTTATTTTTATTTTTAAGATTACTACTTCTATTAAAACGACGTAGTTTAGGAATAAATTGTTTAGCTCATTAATTTTAAATAATATCAATATGATTATATTATTTAATAATAGCAATAATTAATAAATTATTCAATATAGTAAGATTAGATTATATTTTAATTAATAAAAGGCTTATTTGTAAAAAAAAATCCAAACGTTTACAGCTTCTTGCAATTTAATCCCAATCTTTTAATTTTTACAATTATGTTCCAATTTTAAATTTTTTTGCAATATTAACACATTAATGAATTTGGTCAAACAAAATAATTCATTAATGTTTTGCAATAAGGTTTATTAGGGTCCACTCTTTGTGTTGGTGACATTACACTTCATTGCCCACTCAGAATTTTCTAAAATAATTTTGACCAAATTTATTAATGTGTTAACATTGCAAAAAAATTTGAAAATTGGGACATAATTGCAAAAATTAAAAGGTTGGGATAAAATTGCAAAAAGCTGTAAACGTTTGGATTTTTTTTACAAATAAGTCTTAATAAAAATAATTGTAACATCTGATCCCACCACTATTCTTGTTAGAAGGCCACACACTTGACCTTTCTAACTTAAGTACTGATGTGGTCGAGTATTACTTATTTCTTAATCATCAACTAGTTAACTCTTAATCATATGAATATATTACATTTCAAAATTTCTCCATCATTATTATACAGAAATCTCGCAATACAAGTTATTAATTTTACAACTGTATAAAACTATAACATAATATTACCAAATATTCTATCTAAATAATATTCTTGAGATTCTTCACTACTTCTGCTTCCCTTATTAAATATCTATCTATCTTCCAAACAGCTACTCAACTCTGAAAATTTTAAATAAAAAGAGTGGTGAGTATTTCTAAGGAAATACTCAGTGAGTGAACAAATTAACAAGAAATGAATTATTTTAATGAATCTCGATTTCTCAAAAGATGAAAGTTCAAACACATAACTTATAATAAGATTATAATAGCACTGTCAAAGTAAACTATATACATATTATGGTGATATCGGATTTAATATGATCCAATATTACACGGAATGCAATACCAATAAGTCAGTATGTATATGACAACTTAAGTGTAATCAACACTTAGACTAATATTAACTCAAATGCTAAATCCTAATTAATATATGTATTTGGCCCCAAGCAGTAGAACAATATATACCTCAGATATGGTCTTAAATCTATAAGAGAGAATGTATACCCGGCTCCAGGCAACGGCTATGCAGACTTACATACTTAACCACTTTATATCCATAAGGTAGATTGTATATCCGGCCCTAGGCAGCGGCTATACACACTCATCAACCCTACATCTATAAGGTAAAATGTGCACCCAACGCCTTGCAACGGCTATACGCTTTTACCAACTTGCATTTTTAAGGTAACATGTGTATCCGGCCCTTATCATCGGCTATACACATTTACCAACTCACATCTATATGGTTATATGTGCATCTGACCCCAGACATCTGCTATACACATTTACCAATTACATCTATAAGGTAAGATGTATACTTGGCTCCAAGCATCGACTGTACTCATTTATCAACTTTGCCATACCCCGACATGAACTTACTATCTTTTAATACCATATACACTGATGCTCATTATTATATTAATCACTCATGAATTGCTGTGTCCCGGACACAATCTTACGTCTCACGGAATCCAGTCATATCTCGAGCACAGTCTTAATTCTACCTTTCCTTTTAATGTACATGTGCTTACAATTCCAGTATATTTTTAAATCTGTTTATGTTTCCGATCAAACAAAACTCTGTATTTACATCATAAATCACGTATGTCACAAATTTGGGTTAAACATCGATTAGAAACTACTTAAAATAGAATTTTAAACCACTGAGACGTCGGCACAATATAGAGGCGCGGTCTCAGTGTAATCAGGTGCACTGCTGCAATGTTCAAATTTTTGAAATTTCATCAACAGACCAAAAATTAAATCCAAATCACCTCGAAATTCATCAAAAAGAAGCATAGGAACAAAAGAATTGAAGAAAAGAAGTCCACTCACAGGAATGTCAGTTCCTTCCTTATTCTCTTCTTTTCTCTCCTCCCGCGGCTCCTTCCTTCTTTTTTTTTTTTTTTAAGTCACAGATATGGCGGTTTAGCCATATCCTCCTTTTAGCCCCTTAACTTTATCTCTTTCAATTAAATCCTCCCTCCAAAAGTATTTTCATTACAATTTAGTCTTGACCCGAAATAACTTTAATTATTCGGGTACGGACATGACAATTCTTCCCTCTAAGAAGAATTTCATCCTCGAAATTTGATGAATGGTTGTCATGATGTTACTAAAAATCTTTTTACCTTAATCCTTATCTGTGACGCCCTCAAACATCACATACACGAGGCCACAATATAAACTGTTAAATGTGGCATAAGAAAATTTTTCTTTTATGATATGCATATATATATACAATATATTATACATACAAATTTACTTATCTACTTTGCCCCATACACAACCCAAAGTATATACATGGTTTTATTACAAAATTCTAAAATGCCATGCCATGTGTTAATAAGGATGAGAATGTCGACACCAAGCTCGCTTCTGACCCACCTGAGTTCGTAAATTAATGCACACCTCAAGCTCTATCTATAGTGTCCTGAAAAATACAATATTGCAAAGAAATAAGCTTGCAACTCAATAAGCAATTATTAAGATAATCAAACATATAATACTGCTCAAGAACTAATTAAGAAGAAAATATTAAAACAACAATTTTTAGGCTACACGGTGTTGAATATGCCCGAGTTCAAGCCCGTATTCTCCACTGTCCAAAATCACATATACATACATAGCTGAGGACACGCCCGTGTCCATGCCCGTTTTCAACACTGCCAAAATTACACAAATATACACGGCTAAGGACACGCCAGGGTCCATGCCTGTGTTCAATGCTGTCTAATATCACATGAACATACATGGCCATTGTTTAATCCAAAATAACCCATGTCTATACACACGGCCTGAGATATGCCCGTGTTCTCAACCTAATAATCCATTCACATATATCAAGTAACACACAACTATTCTTAATCACATATATTATCATTTATCTCTCACATTTCTTATCTATTTAACACAAATCAAACATATATTAAAAAAATACCAACATATACCAAAAGTATACACAATGTATACTCAATTCAACTAAATTTTTCCTTCACCACATTATGATCACATTTCATATTTTATACAACCCCAGATTAACATATCATGAACAATCATAAATGCAAGTACACTTATTATGTTCATCATTCAGTATTCTCATCACACACCTGCATAAACATTTGTATATATATAAATAAACACACTTACAATCATTATTTTATATTTTCACATTCACAACATTTGATTTGATCTTATCGATGGACACTTAGCCAATGGATTTAATATCAATATTTCACATTGTTGACGGTCACTTTGCCAGTCAATATAACTAACCTTACACATTATCGACGGTCACAAAGCCAATTAACATTATATTTCTCATAGTCGATGGTCACAAAATCAATCGATCTATCTTTCACATTGTCGATGGTCACAAAGCCAATCGACATCACATTTCTCATAGTCGATGGTCACAAAGCCAATCAATCTATATTTCACATTGTCGATGGTCACAAAGCCAATCGACATCACATTTCTCAAAGTCGATAGTCATAAAGCCAATCGATTTATCTTTCACATTGTCGATGGTCACAAAGCCAATCGACATTTCATTTCTTATAATTAATGGTCACAAAGCCAATCAATTTATCTTTCACATTGTCAACGGTCACAAAGCCAATCGACATCATTTTTCTCATTTACTCACAATATAGCATCAATTTATTTCCAGTAACCCAACTCAAGTTCATAATATATACCATTTACAACCACAATTCCAATACTATCACATTTCATATTTACCTCGTTCAATCATATATTTCAAAACAAATATATCAATCTCATTTATATCCTTACATAAATCAATATCCACATATAGAACCATATCATTCACATTTCAACATTATGTTTATTTCACACTATTTTCAATAACCATAGTAGTAAATCATTATTCCCAATTGTCAATACAACACATTTTGTAATGCCCTCACCAAAACTTCTCCATTTACACACATAATTAAGGATTTAATGATAATAAAGGTATTACTTAACAATTACACCACAATATTTTAGTTATAAAACTTAATACAGCTCGAGTTCATCCTTATATTACATAA
>CATIWO010369115.1:0-10026 GCA_949673435.1 Macaranga tanarius | reverse complement strand
AGTATTTTTAGCATGAGAAATGATGTTTGTTTCCATGAAAGACCTCCCTATAATGATATGATTTAAATGTTTTGTGATTAAGATATGCACATATGATTGATTGAAAATTTAGTGTGCACTTGACAACGTGACACTTGATTGCATACCGGTGAAGGGAGAAGGGTCAGACCGTGCTAATGTAGTAGAATGGTTAGCCTTTAAGTGTGCCCAGAGTGAGATTGTTATTGATAGCTAGGATGTAATCAGTGAGGTTACAACCCTAGGGTTGATATTTACTATGGGGATGGTTAATGATGTTAATTTGGTTTGATACCAATTGAATATATTTCCAATCATGTTCTAATCTGAAATTTAACAATCTTAAAAGTAGTAAATGAAAGTTAATATTTCAGGTTTGTTAATCAAGATTTCATGTTGCTAAAATCAATTTCACAAGGGCTTGATATCAACTCACTAAAGCAGCCTAAATACATAAAGTTGACTTCCCAAGCTACCTAGTTAACACTAGCACCCTCCTTGCCCTTTGTAGCACCTAAAACATATAATTATATTTATAATTCATCAATAAAATGAGCCTATATGTTGCCCTAATCATGCAATCCCTAAGAGATATGCAAAAATATGCTAACATGCTCAATTCTACAAAACTAGTATAATTACTTTAAAGGACAACTTCTAGAGTGAAATTTAAAACATTTCTGGGAATTATAGACAAGTAATTTGAAGCTCAAATTTTACACACTCTTTGATATATGTGTCTAGTTTATGCTGTTAAAATTTCACTTTAATTAGACAACCACAAAAAGAGCTATAAGCATCTGAACATAACCAGGTAATAAATCCTGACAGATTAAGCAATAATAAGTACAACCTTATTCAACCATGCTATAGGCAGAATTAGCTCAGACTCAAAACTAAAAAGTTATATAGGACTCTTTCAAGTTTCTCTAGAATTAAGCCTTAATCAATTTGGAGCTTTTTAGCTCAAGATATAACAAAACAACATAGACTAAAATCTCAGGAACTAAGAACCTGAAAACTACAGCATATAAACCCTAACTCAAAACAACAAAAACACACAAATTACTTACCAAATGAATCGCCATAGCCTTTAAGAATGATGATTATAGCATAAAAAGAATTTAAACCTTCAAACTCCTTTTTAAAATTCAGCTTCTACTTGTAGAGATAAACAATTCTCTATATCCCCTTTTCTTTTCTTAAGTAAGTGCTCATTTTCCTCTCTTTACTTCTAACATATGTGTTCACACACTAATAGGAACGACCAAAGAGACTTCCAGATATAATTTGGATAGATTGAATTATAAAATAACCATTTAGCCCCTCAATGAGAAGTTGATATTACCTATTAACTCTCAAACCTTTAATTATTTTATTTAAGCCATTTATCATTTTCAATTGAGTCCACATCTTTCCTTGAAACTTGAGTCCTCAACTTTACTTTAATTTGATTTCATATTATTTATTTCTACTTAATTTTACTCAATTTGAGTGTCATCAAAATTCAAAAATTCTTGCTCCTTAACCAAGCACTAACCTCAACTCAATCCTAAGCTTTATCTTAATTATATATAACACCACATACACATGGCCACAACATAAACTATTCACAATGGCATAAGAAAAGTTTTCATAAAAGATATGTATATATATATATATGCATATTTAAGCTTGTACAGAGTACATAGCTTACATTCAATACAACATTACACATTAATTTTTTTAAGCATATATAATGCCATTACAAATGCCAAAATGCTATATAATCATGAGAATGGAGATATCGACACCAAGTTCGCCTTTGACCCACCTGAGCTCATAAACAAATGCACACCTCAAGCTCTATTTATTAATGCCCTGAAAAATATATATGCAAAGGAATGAGCTTGCAACTCAATAAGCAATTATTAATACAATGCTCTAAATAAGACTTCTCAAGAACTAATTAATAGAAATTAATTAAAACAATCGAAAGTGGACTACATGGGCATGTCTCTACCCATGTAGTCTACTGGTCAAAAACTTCCATCGAGATACAGCCATGAATACAACCGTGTTCCTGCCTTGGGGCCCACTGGCGAGTGCCAGTGTCTGCTCGCAACCTTCATCTCTAGCGAATGCCATTATTTGCTCGTAAGCAATCCATCTGGTGAGCGCTAATGTTTGCTCGCAGCCAAAATTTTTCAGTTAGACATGCCTGTGTCTCGACCCGTGTCTTCAACCTAATAATTCATTTTCAAAACATTTCAATTAATCCACAACCATTCATAATAATATATCATCAATAACAACTACTAATTGAATATATATATATATATATATATGGGTGTGTATAACTCAATATCAACAGCCCCCCTATAACCATCACATTCACATCTGACATTACAATCAGAATTTAACATTTATATGCAAGCACGAATGCAATAATACATATCCATACACATTAGTTATCTGGCCAGAATTAACAACACATGATTTCTCATGCATAATTCACTTTTGCTTTATTCCTCACAAATTCACATTTTCTACATAAATGGCCACTTTCTGAGACTATCTGCCCGGCTCAGTCCCAGATCTCACATTCACACATTTATTTTGGGTAGCTATTCACCTGGCTCAGCTTTCCCATTTCTCAAAAGTTATGTATATCACATGTGGCCACTTTTGAGACTATCCGCTCGGCTCAATCTCAATCTCACATTCAGTGGAGGCTATCCGCCCGGCTCAGCCCCACTATCACACGCATTCCTCATATTCCTCACATATGCATTCAATAATCATATATATGTATATATATATACCATTTACATTTCAATGGCCATACCACATTTCACACCATATTCAATCAACTCATTCAATCACAATCCACAACTCCCAATACTTCTCATTTCTCGTCACTTCAAGTGACTTATACAAACCAACATAACAATACCATATAAATATAGAAGATAATCAATATATACATAAGCATTATATTAACAATTACTTACCAAAGGCTTTCAACTCTTTATAAAAGAAAAGCTTCTCCTAATGAACGATGTCTCCTCTATCTCTTTCAACTCCTACATATAATCATATATCAATCTTACATAACAAACATTGCAATTTTACCCAAACTCACTAAGTGCAACTAAATGCTCAAAGTTTACTATAGTTATATAATGCACACACAGTCTAATAGCCATAATATTTCTACTGAAGCTAGTATCAAGAGTCTACTATCAATTTCAATTGGAATTTCACAATTCAGACATGTATAGAATTATTTATGGATTTTTGAATCCATTCGGGTAGAATAGGGACATTAGCATGAGCATCAAAATGTCGACCCCTGTTAGACCCTCCTAACGATAGATTTAGTCCAAGCTCAAAACATAAAAGTTATAGAAGACTCTCTGAAGTTTTTATAGGCTCTAACCATGCTTAAATCAGAGCTCTACAGCCAAAGTTATGGCAAAAATCCTAAGACTAAAAAATAAAGGAAACAGAACCCGAATTTACAACCAATTAAAACTCAACTTCAATTAACAAGAATATATGTAAAACTTAGCAATTGAGGCTCCAATAGATCAAAGATCTCCTAAAGCTTCTCAAACCTCTTGCTAGATATAAATGTAAGATCAAAATCTCACAAAACCTCTCACAAAATACTCTTCTTCTTCCTACAACAAATCTCTACACCCACATATATACATATAAATGCCCATACTAATCAAAAGCCTCCATTTGCCCCATAGGTTTCCCCTCTAACTAATATATAATTATAACATATATTATGAATAAAGAATAACAATAAATATTTAAATAATTATCAACAAATATCACCACAATATCTATCCTCCTCCTTAATGAAATGGAGTTATTACACAATAACCTATAGCTTTATATTGTGACAATCTACTCCCATCTTTCCTTACAATTTAGTCTCTCTTTACAATACATAAACATATCTAACTTAAAATGAAGTCCACTACCATACTATGTATAAAATGCAATGCTTAAGTTAGAAATACGGATACTGGAGGGCAGGTGTTACATATATACTTATGATATTTTAATCCAATCATTATATATAACATGCAAATGAAAAGAGTGATAGATGGATATGCATTTAGTACATGGGTGTGACATGTATAGTGTTGATTCACCTTAAAAATGTAAAAAAGGAACTTTTTGATTTCCTTTATGTATTTTAATTTCCAAAATAAGGAGGAGGAAAAAATAATGTATATGTAACACTTCTTTTTTAACCCGATGATTTATTTTAGGATTAGAGCACCCATGACCTAAAGTCAAATTAGAGAAAAATAGCCAAAGAAAAAGTGCTTTTTTTAACTTTAAAATTTTTACAATATACATATGTGTGTGTGCAAAATAGTTATAAACTCAAATATTTTTTAACTTTAAAATTTGCAAAACTCATAAATCTTTAGAAAATAAAGTTGAAATATAAAATGAGAAAAAGAAGAGTTAAAATAAATGAGAGGCATGTACTATAAGTACAATAGAAAAATATCAATATTGAAAAACGAATACATAACTAATTGAAACTTTATTTAAAAATTTAATAGTTTTATAATTAATTAGGTATTTTTATTATTATAATTAATTTTAGTATCATGTAATTAATTAGTCATAGATTATTTAATTAATTTTTAATTTTTAATTAATAACCAGTTCAATCTTACAGGTTATATTATGTTGTTTGCATTTATAATTAATTTATCACTTATTGTTGCAATTAATTTGAATCTTATATTAATTAGTAATGTATTATCTAATTGATTTTTATTATTAAACAAAACTCATTTTAATTTGGTAGGTTATTTTTATATTATTTTAATTTATGAGTAATTAAACACTTATAATTATAATTAATTTTAATTTTACACCATAATAGCTATTTATTGTTTCTAATTAAGTTTTTTATTTCCTAATTAACAATCATTTTAATTTTATAAGTTACTTTTATATTAATTTAATCTTTGATTATAAAAAAATTGTTAATTGAAAAATAATAAAAATATATATAGCTTATAAACAATACAAGGTAAACAAATGATAAAAAAAAAGTTATAATATAAGAAAGAAAATAGTTGCTCTATGTATTAGTTTTATCACGAAACGTATTTGTTTTTCATAAAACACTAATTTTTTCTATTTAATCTTTTGTTTCGTTTTTTTTCCTATGTTTTTACTTATTTGTTTCATATGTTGAGGTTGTCCTATCAACTGCATGTTATGTATAGTGCTTTTATGATTTGCATGTTATATATTATGTGTATTTGTTTCATTTGTTGAGTTTATCATGTCAGCTGCATGTTACGTGTAGTAATTATATGATCTACATGTTATATATTATGTATATTAGTTTTTGTGATCTACATGCATATTATGTATTTTGATTTTGTGATTTATATGCTATATATTATGTATATTGGTTCTATGATTTGCATGTTGTATATATATTTAGAGATAATCTCGAGTTTTTTCTATGTATAGTGTTGATTAACCTTAAAAATAAAAAAATGGAACTTTTTGATTTCCTCTATGTAGTTCAATTTCCAAAATAAGGAGGAAGGAAAAATTATGTATCTGTAGCACTTCTTTTTTAACCTGACGATTTATTTTAGGGATTAAAGCAGCCATGAGATAGAGTCAAGTTAGAACAAATTAGCCAAAGGAACAAATTTTTATGATATACATATGTGTGTGTGTGCAAAAAATAAATTTCTATAGTTATAAACTCCAATATTTTTGAACTTTAAAATTTGAAAAACTCATTAATCTTTTTTAAAAAAGCTGAAAAATAAAATGAGAAAAAAAAAGAGTTAAAATACATTAAAAATGAGAGGCATGTACTATAAGTACAATTGAAAAATATTAATATTGAAAAACGAATGCATAACTAATTGAAACTTTATTTAAAAATTAATACTTTTATAATTAATTAGGTATTTTTTATTATTATAATTAATTTTAGTATCATGTAATTAATTAGTCATAGATTATTTAATTAATTTTTAATTTTTAATTAATAACCAATTCAATCTTACAGGTTATATTATATTGTTTGCATTTATAATTAATTTATCAGTTATTGTTGCAATTAATTTGAATCTTATATTAATTCGTAATGTATTATCTAATTGATTTTTATTATTAAATGAAACTCACTTTAATTTGGTAGGTTATTTTTATATTATTTTAATTTATGAGTAATTAAGCACTTATAATCATAATAAATTTAATTTTACATTAGAATTAGCTATTTTTTTTTATATCTAATTAAGTTTTTTAATTCCTAATTAACAATCATTTTAATTTTATAAGTTACTTTTATATTAATTTAATCTTTGATTGTAAAACTATTAATTGAAAAATAATAAAAATATAAATAGCTTATAAACAATACGATGTAAATAAATGATAAAAAAAGTTGTAATATAAGAAAGAAAATAGTTTCTCTATGGATTAGTTTTATCATGAAATGTCTTTTTTTTTTTCATAAAACCCTAATTTTTTCTATTTAATCTTTTGTTTCTTTTTTTTTTTCTGTCTCTTTACTTATTTTGTTTTATTTGTTGAGTTTGTCCCATCAATTGCATGTTATGTATAGTGGTTATGTGATCTGCATGTTATATTTATGTATATTTATTTCATTTGTTGAGTTTGTCCTATCAACTGCATGTTACGTGTAGTGATTATGTGATCTACATGTTATATATTATGTATATTAGTTTTTGTGATCTACATGCATGTTATATATTTTAATTTTGTGATTTGCAAGCTATATATTATGTGTATTGGTTCTATGACTTGCATGTAATTCACCTTAAAAATGAAAAAAATGGAACTTTTTGATTTCCTCTATGCAGTTCAATTTCCAAAATAAGGAAGAGGAAAAAATAATGTATTTGTAGCGCTTCTTTTCTAACCTGATGATTTATTTTGGAGATTAGAGCACCCACGAGCTAGAGTTAAATTAAACCAAAATAGCCAAAGGAATAATACTGGAGTCCCTACTTACGACCTTGAGCAGGATCGTGACCCTTCTCATGATCGTGCAATAGACGAGAAGGCTCATGATCTAGCTGGAACTCTTTTAAATGATCATTTAAGAAGGTAACAACTATTGTTTTTTTCACGATCATGAGGCTCCCTTCTCACGATCGTGAGTAGTTAAAATATGCAAAAAGCTTGCCAAGTATTTAATGAAGATAGTGAAGTTATGGACAAATTTATGGCTCTTCAATAGCTAGTTTTTTTATCCCTAACTATAAAAGTAAGAGTTAACACTTCATTTAAGAAGTCATATAGTTTGTTAAAGCAATTATTCTTAGCATTCATTGAGCTTTCAAAACATTCTTCTAATTCTTCAAGCATTCAAAAATTCTTGAGTATTGGGTTAGTGTGATTAGAGTTAAGATCTCTATTCATCTCATTCTTGGGTTTAAGATAAGGAAAGTGAGGATCAACTCTAGTGTATGGTTTAAGTGTTAGCCAGCAAAACACTTGGAATTTGGTTTTAATTTAAGTTTAGCCGAGAAAAACTCTTGCATTGTAAAGGTTTAAGTTGAGTCTTCAAAAACTCTTGTTTGTAATTAATCTCATTAATAGATTAGTGGGGGCTTTGAAAATCCTAACTTAGGGATAAATTACGTGGAGATATATAATTAATTAATAATCCAAACTTCTTAAAATCTTTGTGGTTTTTGTGATTGCTTTCTTATTTTACTCCTTCATCTTCTAATTTTTGCTTTCCTTTAATTAATCCTTTTTAAATTTTCCTTAATCAAACCTAAATCTTAATTAGCCCTATTTACTTCCCCTCTAGATCTCTTACAATATGTCAAACCTAAATTATGTCATTCTAATGAATTAACTTATATTCACAAATTAATTTCACCACAAATCATAAATCAAAATCCCAATCATTCCATTCTAAAGAAAATCAATTCATATTCATAGATTTAATCTTAAATCATGCTCAATATAAACCAATTATTATCTTTTTCAATATTATTTCTTTTCAATTACATAAATCTAATTAAAAAAACACATTCAAAATATCAAATCTTAGCAAATCATACATTTATTTCTTTATAAAAGTTAATAAAGTTAGATATGCAATCTATTTTCATATATTTCTAGATATAAATATAAAATCAAAAGGAAACAAAGATCAATACTGTCAAATAATTTACAAGACAGTTACAAAAGTCAATCGCCTAACTGTATAGATGTTCGCCTTAATAAAGAGTCAATCGTCTGTACGACCAGATGATCTCCTTTGCACACAAAAATATAACAGAAACAAACACCAAAGTTTTTTTTTATAGAAATACAAAAATGATTTTTATTAAATCAAGATGAAAACCTTTCAAAAGTCACTTTTACTTTTAAAATAAAATACAAATCTAGAAACGATTAAGAAAAAAATACAAAACTGTTTTTATTAAATTAAACACAAAAAGGCACATATTTATACTTAATACTCAATTCAGAAATAGAAGTGAATAGCAAACTATTCAAAATTTTTAAAAGAACAAGACAAGACGGGAAGAAATAGAGTATTTGAAAAATAGAGAGTAAAAGAAAAGGATATAAAACTTTACTATAGAACCCTCAAGCACCTTCTGTGGTTAAAAAACAATACTTCAAGTTAAGCATATGGCAAGGATAGAAACTCCAGCAAAAGGGACCTAAAACTATTGGATTTTATTAACTGGAATTAGAAGCGCTCTCAATTACCCCTAAGTCTAACCAGTTTTAGTTAACTAAGTCTCTAATTCTACAGAGTAACCGAGTCATATTCTTTTTTAGCTCTCTCCAAAACTCACCCAAAAAGCCCCTTTAAGCTCATGCAAGAGCTATTTATATAGGCAAATGAGGATAAAAGATGAAAAATATCAATTTAATTTAAATTTAATCACCTCAATTATTTTTTAGGATAACCTTACTTTATCTCAAGATAGAGCTTCATCCTTTATCTTTAATCCCATCCTATCTTTTAGGATAAAACTCTATTTTATCCTCAATGTGATTACCTGTATCATTAAAATGATAAAATGAGATTTTATCCTTATCCATAAAATGAGATTTAGTACTGTGCAAAAGCTGTTTCCCTTGTCAGAGATTCTGAGTTCGAAAAGTGATTTCTACATAACTATTTCTCGTTATATAATATCTAAACACTTATTGCATCACCCTAGTTTTGGTTTTATAATGGCACGTAAAATGTAAGCATTCATAACATTCATAATAAACATAACATACATGAAATATAGTTGTTCATCACAATACAAGAAAATAATGAGAAAAGGGTTTAAGGATATATAACTTTGATCAATCATAATAAATACATCTAAAAGATAAGAAAAGGGTGGAAAAGATAAATCTAGCCCTAAATCTAAAGAGCATATCAAATCATTCATCTACACCATACATTCAACCACAAATCTGTTGGGTTTCGGGTCACAGTCACATAGCGGAAAATAAAACTTAAAACATCCAAAACCCTCACAGGATCTAAGTAGTTTAATTAGATTAATTAAAACTGAGTCCAGAATCTTACCAAGACGAAATTAAAGGCAAGATAGTTGGAAGGATGAGGGGGGGTGCACTCCGGTGACACCCTACCTCAAGCTTTTCATTTTCTTCTATTGGAATATAGACAAAGCTAGCGTCTTCTACTGGTATCCACATAAACAAAACACCCAAAAATAATTTTGGTATGCTAGCACCACTTTCACTTTTTCTCTCTGTGTGTATTTCTTTTAAAAATGATTTTTGTGAATAATGATGAAAAGGTACATATATTTAACTCTATTTGATATATATATATCTAGGGTTTCATTAGTATTTTCAAATACCAAAACTCCTTTTGGTATATTATCCACTTATCAAAAAGGATTTATATCCATATATATCCTAAAACAATTTTCGATATATAAATTTAAATTTAAATTTAATTATGATAACTATTACCATAAATAAATTATA
>CATIWO010369038.1:0-13975 GCA_949673435.1 Macaranga tanarius | reverse complement strand
AGTTTATTTCTATTAATAATACTATTATTATAAATATATAAATTTTTATTATTTTTAATAATTTATTTTTTATTTTAATATTAAATTAGTTGTGAATAATATTTTATTTTAAGTAATTTAAATATTTGTTATAATAGTAATAATAATGAAATTAATAATTTTAATTTTGTTAATATATATATAGCTTTATAATGCAATGAAAACTATAAAATTAAGTTCAATGATAAATATTAATATTTATATATTATTTATTTATATAATATCCGGTACTATATTTGGTTTTTTGTTCAATTTCGGTATAGTTTTTGATAAATTTTTAGTACCGTACCAAATTAGTAAAATGGTCCGGTTCCATTCGGTTCGGGGTTAAATTAATCGGTTCGATATGATTTTTTTATTCTATCAGTTCGATTCGATTTTTTATCCGTCTCGTACTCAGCCTTAAGTGTTGGTGACTTTATAAGCTTAAATTATAGAAATAATTTATAGAAAATGTATACACCTACTAATTTAGTGTAACAGCCCAAGATCACTCGGCCCACGAGGTATTGTCCGCTTTGGCACCAGCCCCAGGCAACGGTCCTCACGTTTTTGTCCTCAAAAGGCGCCTCGTGGAGGAAGGGGGCATTGCACCCATATAAGGCATGCCAACTACCCACTTCCATCTGATGTGGGATCTCACAATCCACTCCCTTAGGGCCCCAGCGTCCACGTTGGCACACCGAACCCGAGGATTTGGCTCTGATACCATTTGAAACAGCCCAAGATCACTCGGCCCACGAGGTATTGTCCGCTTTGGCACCGGCCCCAGTCAACGGTTCACGATTTTGTCCTCAAAAGGCGCTTCGTGAAAGAAGGGGACATTGCACCCATATAAGGCATGCCAACTACCCACTTCCATCTGATGTGAGATCTCACATTTAGGATCACTTTATCCATTCCTACCATTTTCAAAAGCACTTTATACACTTAAATTATTTCATATGTTTATATCTTTTCATATATGTGTTAATGAAACGTTGGCTTTGATTTTAGTTGAATTACTATTAACAAAAAATTAATGATTATTATAAAAAAATAATTAGTTTATTGATTATAGGAATCAATCATTTTCTTTAAATATATCGGTAAACGTAGATGATGAGAAAAAAAAAAATCCAAAACACATCTTAAAGTACTAAATATTTCTATTACTATGATCGAGTGTGGTATAACAATTTTGCTACAATTCTAAATGTAAGAGCATCTCCAACCGGGAAATAAATATGTTAATTTTCAGCAAATTTATTTTTCAACCGGGACATTAAATTTACTGTCCCAATTACTGTTTTGAACAGTGCAACAATAATTTTGTTGTGCACTGTTCATCACAGCAATATTGTTCCTTTTTTTTTTTTTTACATAATGTGTATTTTTACATGTCTAATATTTTAGACCAATTTAATCCAAAATTTATTTTATTTTTTGTACAAGAAATTTATTTTGTTAACTTTTTAATTAACAAAATATAAATTATGATTAAACTAAATATAATATTTAATTATATAATATTTATAAATAACTATTAAAAATATTCCATTTGGATGAATATGTAAAAAATAAAAAGTATGGGTGCAATTTGTAAAGATAATAAAATGCAAAAAAATAAAAAATAATAAGAAATATAAAAGAATATACAGATAATATTATTTTTGATGTAGAAATTGATGTTATAGGTTGGAGATAAAGTACTGTAGAAATAGCAAATTTATTGTAAAAATTGCAGCAAATTTACTGTTTGGGTTAGAGATGACCTTAGAACAAGGAAATATTGGCTTTGCTAATGTATATAGTTATGGAGTTTTTGTGGTAGTAATTATAGAGTTAATGCAGGTGAGCTGAGCAGCAAAAGTGGGTGTGTGGGGGTATTATACACAAGGAAAAGGAAAGGAAATTGGTCACCTAAGGAATAAGAATTATTCTACCTCTCTCTTTTGGCCTTTAATATTTCTTCTTTTAGAGTATATTGTATAGTAGATGTTTACTTATGAAAAAAATATATAGATTAAATATATTTTACTGATACTGAATCCTAAATTTTAAAATGTTTAATTCTTTTCGAGTTTTTTAAAAATTAATATATGAATATATTACATCTATCTTAAAAAGTATTTTAGAAAGTAGTACTACTTTTCTAGAAAAAATTATGTGGATGAACATTAATAATTGAACCATACATTAATTGAATAAGTAAGAAATTCACATTATATAAGTGGGCTTTTATTTTGCTTCCAAGGAAATGATGGGCAATCACCAAGCAGGCAAGAATGTACAAAACAACTCCAAACAAATGGGCTAGGTTCGTTAACATGGCCTTTCAAATTAGGCCGAGGAGCTGGGAGATCCAAAAGTGAACTTGGGCTCTGTGCCCCAATTAACTCCAAGACCACAGAACTGGCTAGTTCTGTTTAAAATTAAATTATATCTTATATTTGTTATTTTCTTTGTTAAGATGAAAAAATTATCTTCTAATATAGTAGACTACCACCTGAAATTGAGACGTCGCTTAAATAAGAATACCTTTCTATCTGTTAATTTCAACTGTTATTGGTTATAATATATCTTAATGATATATTAATATTATTTACATTTTAAATAATTATTCGGTGGTATAAAATTTTCCTCATACCCAATTAAAATAGAATTTCTACACGATAAACAAAACTTTGGCAGCCAAGAGAAACTAAAAAAAGTATATATTTTTAATAAAATTTCTATGCTTTAAATAAAAAAAAAAAAAGAAATTAAACATGCCTTCACTGGTAAGATTTTTCGGAAGTGTCGATGTGTTGAATTAATGGCGGCTGCTTATGTTTGTAGGCAATAACAAGTAACAAGCAACAAGCAACCTAGTTAGCTTAAGTTAAGTGACTGCTGAAAAAACTGAAAATTTTTGTTTACATATTATCTTATCTTATCAAGTGAACAAAAAGAGACCACATGTGGCGGTGGACAGTGGACACCATCGTGATTCCTAGTATATATAATAATCAAATAGTAATTGATCCTTTTAAAAGTCCTATTTTTAAAAGTCCTATTAATACTTTAGATCAACTGAAGGTTTAATTTAATTATAATTTAAGCATTGTTTTCTTATGAAGAGGGGAACGAACCAAAGCTAATTATTTCTCTCCTAATGTTCTGCACTGCCACATTAATTATACTATATTATATTGTATAATAATAATAATATCTAAAACATTTGACTCAATTTAATATTCATACAATTGACATAACTTTTTATTAAACTTTCTTCTTTCTGCAATACAAATTACAAAGTGACAAGAGCTGTAGTGCATAATTATTGAACTGCCACGTGGCAAAATGGGCACGTGTTATCCTGAGAGCAACATATATAAAAGCAAGGCCAATAAACTATACCTTTTTTCTCTATAAAGAAGTGCATATTGGTTTGAGTAGGTACATAAAATATACATGGAAAGAAAAAAAGGTTTAATCTTCATGGATTTTAGAGGACTATGGTGGGTTTATGATTAGGCAATCTTTTGTCCTAAAGCCAGGAAAATTTTACCTAGAAAGTTATAGAAATTACCATTCATACAAAGCTAGCATGATGTGACACGCAACTAAATTGTTTGTCTGTTAATTATAATCATGAAAGATTAACTAGAGAGTCCGGATTAGGATGGTAAGCAAGAAAACCCGGAGTGCTGCCGTCCACTAATGATGTACACCTTCACCTTACCTCCACACCACACAGCAGCATATTGTTCAGTTCCATAGATTAATTTGCAAGAGATCACCACTCAGTGTGGGAGAGGTTAAATCATAAAACATTCATCCTATACGTTCAACTTAGTATCAATATTATATTGTTCATGGAGAGATATATATTTGGCATCGTAATAAAATTCTGAATTGAAATAATACTTGTAATAAAATAATAACTCAATTATTTAAATTTTACTTGAAAAATTAATTTTCAGTGAACCAATTAAGTGGTAATTTGGTGAATCTTACTTTTAAAGTTTTTGGATTCAAATTTTAACTAATCGAGTAAATGCGGCAAATGCTCAGGGTATGAAAGTAGATAGTTAAGAACCGATAATTGAGTTAAAACAATGACTTATTAGTGTTTAGTAATGAGTAATAGACATTCATATTCAATAAGTTTAAGTGTGAAATTTTAATGGATAAATTCTGATTCTATAATTAAAAAATAGTAAATAACATTGTTTATTAGTAGAAAAAAGCTAATGTTTGGTAAATAATTAACATGTCTCTCACTCTCTCTTATAAAGAGAACAAAAGGTAAATTAAGAGATATTACTAAATAATACTCGTTGATTTGGAAACGATTCTAAAGGAATTTTGATGGGTGCTCAAAAGTTTGAAAGAGGTATCCACTTCTCCTTTCAAACAACTAGAATATAAAAGATCGTAGACTTCCTTAATTTGCATGGGTTTTAACTTTTAAAGCAAATTTTCTATGTTTGACGTAGTGTCAAGGAATGAGAAAGATCAAGATCATATATAGTGAAAACAAATCAAGGGGAATTGAAGGTGGCTTGGCTATATGTGCCTCCGGATTTCAGGGGATCGTCCAATAATCCTTTTATGGTTCAATCGAGGTCCCATGTTTGAGGCTTTTTTGTAGCCCATATATAGTACCTTAATTATGCTGTGCTTTTCTTGTACGGATATATACAAATATTATTACAATTCTTGTTCTTAGCATTGTATCATATCATCCCCAAATCCTCACTACATTCGTTCGCTCGCTTACATGAAACTTCTGCCTATGAAAAAAGTGTTCGTGTTGTATTCTCCCTTCAAAGCTTATCTCATTGAGAATTTGAGAGAGCTTCATATATATAATCTACCTTGAAACTTTTATTTGTATTTATGCACGTAGGATCCCTCAATCGTGTATATGGATGAATAGATTTATTATTATTATTATTAAAATATACATGCATGAATATTATTGGTTTGTGCTTGCACATCATATAAAATGTTTAATGTTTATTGGAGAATTATTGATTTATGTCACCATTATAATGACCTCGCGCAGGATGATCAAAGGCTTTGCTTGCAGCAGCTATATATATATATATATATATATATATAACTTAACTCATTATGTGGACAGAAGACAGAAGAGCACAAATAGTTTTCTTTCCCTCTTTCTGGGTCCCAATATATTAATAATTCTAAGCTGCTTGTTCTATATTTAATTCTATGGGAATATATAGAAAAAATCTATGAATATTAAGGTTAATTAATTCTGGAGAAGACCAACTTATAAGTGGGTTATAGAGGAACAATACACTATTAAGTGTGTCCCATACCTATATATGTACATCTTAAAATAATTTCTTAAAAATGGTATAATTATAAAAGTACATAATTTCTTAAGCATTGCGAATTCAATTATAAAAACATACATAGCATATATATATATATATATATATATATATATAGCAAAAAAGTTTAATATGAATGTATGATTGAGAGATAATTAATAGAGGGGTGAGGGGTTGGCTATATTTTGGCTGAGACTTAAAAAGGTGCCCAAGCGACAGGAAGGTCACAAGCCCCAGTCGACACCACATCTTGTCTGCTGCTGCCGCCGTCTCCACCCTTGCACGACGTCGACGGTTAAAAAAGAAGTGCTCATATTGCCCAAATCCCAAATCATTGACGTCAATCTCCGGTTTTGGATTTTTCACAGTAGCCCAAGCAGATGCCTCCAGTACTATAGTTTTTGTAATATTTATCCACTCGGAATGTGCCACGTCTGGGGCACACCAATTTTTTAATCTGCATGATAAACATGTCGCCACATAACACTCTTGGAAAAAAAAATTATTTTTAATTATTTTTCTGAATTTTGCACTTTTCTAAAAATTTTAATTCTTTTTAAACCATTAAAAAAAATTACTTTAAACAATCTATTATCCTTAATTATTATATTTAAGTCTAAAAATTGTTTTTAATTGTTAACCTGATTTTTTAAAATTTATTGGTCCCAATATATAATTCATTGAATCATTTTAATTAAAAAGTTTATCTTTAGCATCAGCAAAGTTTTTTATTTTTAAATGTTTGGCTGTTCTGGTAAGTAGAAAGTTAAATTTCTACTCTTATTATTGTATATATGATGGGTTAATGTCATTTTAATCATTTATGAATCAACTACAAAAGGGAATTAAAAAAAGAAAACTTAGGACAACTCCAATTACATTAGCTGGCCAGAAAAAAATAAAATATCTCAAGGCACATGTGCCTGATTAAGGACATATAAGCCGCCCAAGAAGTAAAATAATTAGTTAAATAAAAAAATCAAAGGCATGTGATTGCCCCTACCGGCCGGTTACCCCCCAGCAAAAGTGGGGGAAAATAGTTGGCCTAGTTTCTTAATTATATATTGGTTAATCTTGAAAATCTCTCCTTAAAAAAAACTATAATTAACTCAGAATGCATTGTTTATTATTGTCAACATTATAACAAGTAATTTTATAAATTATAAATATTTTTCAATAATGACTATTATTAAATACGTTTCTAAAAAAAAGACTATTATTAAATGCATGATAAATAATTTAAATTTAATATTTAAGAAATAATAAATAGCTGACATATTTTAATTAACTAAAATTATTTGTATTCAATTTTAAAATATAATATATCCACTTAAGTTTTAAATGGTCAAACAATTGTAATTTACCCTCAAATATCATGACTTGTATGTTTTGAAGCCTACAACCATCTCTTTTACCCGCAACCTTGTTATTAGTGAACAGTGCACATGAACAAGAATAGTTATAATTTGGAAAAAAAAAAAAAACCTCTTCGAAATTGCTGAATTGCATGTAAGGGCCAATAGTCTATTACTGGTTTCCATGTTATTGGTCTATATTAGTGACTTTTAGGTTAAAAAAACAATAATTAATTAACTGTCATTGTTAGTCAAAATATTTTTTTAATCCAACTAATCCATATATTAGGGAAAGCTGTCTCCATTTATAAACTTGTCCACTCTACCTATATATCATAAAAAATATTTACTTAAAGCCAACATCAAGACCTTTACTATTAGTAACGAGATGTTTTGAGTTCAATTTTTCTTCCCACGCTAAATATTTAAGATCTAACTTTATAGCTGTAATTCAAAAAAATTATTTTTAAAATATACTAACTTCTAATAACTAACAGCCAACTGTCTCCCTTCCCACTCTGATGATATTGAATCCCGCATTATTTGTCAAAAAAAATATTTTATTAACTTTAAGATGCAATTGTATATTTTTTTACCTTGATTATAAATTTATATTTATTACATCAATTGCAATGCATGCATGAAGCCATAGTGCACTTAACACCCCGCCACATGTGTTGCCTAATCAAAGATATAATGTATGCATTTAATTCCATGCATGTAAATTAACTTATATTATGACCGCACATTACATTGCGCAATGACAATTAATTTATTATCCAAATTTTTTTCAGAGACATTTAATATTATATAAATCACAATGTTTTTAATAATGCCCACATCCACATGCACAAGAAAAATGCAAAGCAATTTTTTATTACAAACAAAATTAAATAATTCCTAATTTTTTAGATTTTAATTTATTGGCTATGAAGGTGTCAGCTGAGTCACTCACGTGGAGAATTGCTATATAGACAAAGGGGAAATGCCAGAAAGGAAATGGTTTAGTTGTTTTAATTAGTTGCATAAATTTTATGTATATATAATAGGAATTCAACTGTCCCTTAAGCGAAGTCGACCAATTTATATATTCAAAATTAGAATATACCAATTTATCACACCATATCCTTCCAACTAATTGAATTTAATATTTTGTTTTCATTGTGCAAATTATTAATTGGGTTTGTTTTAATTAATTAGGCAAATGCATTTTAATATTCATTTCATAAAGGTAGTAGAATGTCCCCCCATCCAGCTAATTTTAGTATTCATATAGACATATAGTCTAAAGTTGATGCGGTGCAGCAAGTCTTGAAGTTATTGGAATGAGTTTGCAGAACAATGGATATGAGATATAATTATTTATTATTATTATTATTATGGGTAGGGTTTGATTTTTATTTCTATTTTAGAATTAATTTTGCATCCAACTTGTCTGATTTCAACTTTTTGATAAAAACCGGGCACCCCCAAATCTTAATATGTTTAAGACTTGGTGCCTTACCATGCTATATCTCATATAGTGTGTTAGAGACAGACTTGGATGGAACTCAATTAAGGATGTAGCAAGCTGTTTGGAATGGGAAACCCCAAAGTGAAATAGGAAGATCAGTGTAGCTCATCATAGAACGTACCATATCCAATAGGGTAAGGTTATACCTCTCGGATACACCATTCAACTGTAGTGTTTCGGGTGGCATGAGCTGTGATACAATGCTATGTTCTCTAAGGAACTCAATGAACTCGGTACTTAAGTATTCACCTCCTCAATCTGATCAAAGAGTTTTAATACTCTTCCCGGTTTGGTTCTCTATTTGGGCTTTGAATTCTTTGAACTTTTCAATGGATTCACTCTTATTCTTCATAAGAAATAATTGCTCATACCTTGATAAATCTTCTACAAAGGTAATGAAGTAGAAGAAGCCACCTCTAGCCATTTTCATAAATGGTCCACATACATCACTATGTACAATTTCCAACATATCTTTGGCTCTTGCCATTTGTCTAACAAATGGTGATCTAGTCATCTTGCCTTAAAGACAAGCCTCATAAGTTAGATTGGATGCGGATTCAAGATTGCTCAAGATTTCCATCATTTCCAATTTTATAATCCTATCTTCTGCAATATGACATAATCTCAAGTGCCATAGATATTTGGAGTTAGAGGTGTTTTCAATTAACATTGCATTCACATTAGATGGGGGCTCAATGTTATTAGATATATTATCAACATAATATAACCCATATATCACATAACCCATGACAATCAATTCATTTTCAAAATAAATTTTACATACATCTCTACCAAAAAGGAATTCATAACCTTTACTAGTTAAAATAGAGATAGAGATAATGTTTTTAAAGGCATTAGGTACATACAACACATTATCCAATAATAAAATATGATCAAGCAAATCAATTTAAGTAGATCCTATAGCCTTGGTCGCAACACTTGCTCCATTTCTAATCTTTAAGGTTACTTCATTAGGCCTCAACCTTTTCTTATTTGCTAGATCCTGCAAGGATGAACAAATGTGAGAACTAGCACCAGTATCTAATACCCATGCATTAGATGAGCTCTTAGAACATTGAGAAGTAAATAAATTAGAGAAAGCCTTACCTTCTCCATCCTTGCCATTTTCCTTAGTCTTAAGGGACTCAAGATACTTAGGATAGTTTCTCTTCCAATGTCACTCTCTTTGGCAGTGGAAACACTTTCCTTTGCCCTTATCCTCCCTCATGGTGGCCTTGCCCTTGTTTTTGGCTATGCCTCCCTTGGGCTTGACAACACTTGTCTTCCCCTTGTTCTTCTTATTGGCCTTTTTCTTAGTCCTACTAAAAGAGGCAATAGGTACAACCTCCTTCCCTTTGCTTCTTTGGATAGCCTTTTGGGCCATTACGAGCATGTTTAATAGCTCCGCAAGAGTGCACTCTATTTTGTTCATGTTCATGTGGAAGTTGGCAATGGTTTGCCCGAACGATTTGGGAAGGGATTAGAGGATTATATCCACTTAGAGGTGGAAGTCCATTGAGAAGTCTAGACTCTCTAACTCCTCAATTTATCTAATTATAGAGTTCACATGGGCTCCAACATCCTCTCCCTCTCTCATCTTAGCACGGAAAAGCCGCTTAGATATCTCATACCTAGCAGTCCTACTATGCTCACCAAACAACTCTTGTAGATGTAGTAGGATTTCATATGAACTTGTGTACTTCTCATGTTGCTGATGTAATTCGATGGTCATGGAAGCCCACATTATGCAACGTGCTTGTATATCGTCATCCTTCCATTTAGCAAGAGTTTTGTGCTCCTCTTGTGAAGCATTTTTGAGAAGGAATCGGGGTAAGCTTTGCTCTATCACATAGAGTATTTTTTCAGAAGCTAAAACAAATTTTAGGTTCCTAAGCCAATCAATGAAGTTAGGGCCCGTGAGCCTATTGTTGTCAAGTATGATTAATAGTGGGTTTAAAGGTCTCAAGTTATCAATTTCTGCAAAAAGTAACAAGATTGATTAGTTGTAGTCATTGTAATCACCATTAGATTTGGTCTTTAATCATAATGGGCTCCCACTTACTTAGCGAATCCTAAACTTCCAAGTAGGAAACGGAAATCCCTTGTTGGGTGGATTTTTAGTGGGTAATGTAATTCTTAATGGGCCACTAATATCCCTTAGGTACACATTGCCATTCTTGGAATATTAGTTTTTATTCAGTGGACAACTCTTGTCCATCACATCTCACATGAGGTTCCATCAATCCGGCTCCTAATGCTACGGGCCTCAGGTACGTATTGCTATTATTGGACTTTGGCATTAGTTAGGTCCATACCATTGGATCAGTGAAGTGTATGGATTTGAACACTACAAACCTCAGGTACGCCTATTTACCATTCTTGGCCCATAGTATATCCATACACCCACAATATCTCATGTTTAACAATAACACTACATGAATCTCTTAGGCCTTATGTACACTACTATGTGTCCATAGCCAATGTACATAAGCCCAAAACCATGCAAGTTATTGGTCTAATGAAGAGCCTAGACTTAAATTTTAATCGAAAGATTTTTGGGTTAATTTAAATTAAGGTCTCACTTTGCACATTAGATATTTTACAACATACATATCTTATACATATATTGCATGCCAACATACATTCATCAATATACATATCACATACATACATAGCATGCTTCAACATACATATCACATATATACATTGAACATGCAAGATGGATGCACAAATAAGAAGTGATTATGGGCCTTTCCTATTTCTATTCTAACACTTAGAATATTTTACAAGTGGGCCTAGCCCAAGAAAAGCCTTCATTCTATGAGCCTCCTTAGCCACCATCATCATGGGCTTTGCCTCCAAGCCTCCAAGGTTGAATGGGCCTCCAATTTAACTCTTCAATGTTACATTCAATCCTTGGCATACTAAGGAAAATAATTTACATCCTAAAACTATGTAATTAATATTTAATTACACAATAATATTAATAATAATAATTATTATTATATTTCATAAGATGTAAACTAAGTCCATGATCATTCCTTGCATATATAACAAGCAAACATTCAATAAAATATAACTCTTGTATATTATCATATATTTACAACGTCAAACAAACAAGGAAAATTTTTTTTTATGAACAGAATGCATGAACATTACTGTAACAGTAATCGGTGAACAGTACCACATGAACAGTATTCTGTGAACTATAACATTGCAAAAGTGAACAGTACCGAGCAATATTTTTTTTATAAAAAAATTTTAAGCATATTTAGTCACAACTCTTGCAATTAACAATATGTTTAATCATAACACTTGCAATTAACATAGTCTATATTTACAACACTTGAAAATATCAACATTTATAATCACAACTCTTGCAATTATCAATATTTTTAGCATGCAAATCATATGATAGATGGCTTTGATACCAATTGTAGGAATGTGTGATAGTGAGACAATCAAAATATGGAATTTAAAAAATTTGATTGCATGCAACATTTGCATCAAACACAAAACACTTCCATGCCCATAGATCATATCACATGTAAATACATAACTAAACATGCATCAAGGACAATATGATTAATCAACAATCAACTAAGTCATGCATTCAAAACACAAGACCTACCAACTAAAGAATTAGTAACACTTACTTATTGAGCTTTAGTTGTTGTTGATCTACTAGCTCTTAGCTCTCCAAATGTGAAGCCTCTAGCTTGATACACACGGATTGCACAAGGAAGAAGACCTCCAAGGATGGTGATGCTCTAGCCACAATCCTCTCCTCCTGGACCCAAGGTACTTGCAAGAACTTCACCAAGCTAGGATGTATAGATCAAAGAAGCAACCTCTTATAGTAGATGGACTTTTAGTAGAAAGCACACAACACTTGTATATATTTGAATTCTCTACACTTGAAGAAGAAGAAGGAATAAAACTCTCTCAATCCTTTTCTCTCTTTTGTTAGAATGTCAAAATGCTCTCTAATGTGCAAAAATGGAGTTATGTCCTAGTTGTCTCTACAAACTTCACTAACTATATCAATATAAAAATAATATAATAATAGTTATAATTTGAGTGTCTCACACTCAAGGCACATGCATAGCCTTAGCTTTAGTATTACTCAAGCTATATGCATTGTTTTAACTTGTCTCTACACACTCTACTAACTATTAAAATAAATAATATGATAATAGCTTGAGTATGTCCTACTTAAGCTATACGCATGTCCTTGCTTTACATGTGAGTAGGTATTGTTTGGTTACTTGGATAACCTTAGCCTTAATATTCATTAACACTTAATGGATATGGGCTAAAGTTATATACACATGGGCTTCTCTACACTTAAAGAAGGCCCACTCCATACCATAAGACAACTTGTGGGCTAATTCAAACTCTTTAAATAAAGCCTATGCATTAGTCCATCTTAAGTCCATCATTATTAATTTACTAGGTCCATCTCATGGCCCATATAGAAATCCATTAGGAGGCAAATATTAATCTAGTCCTTGAACTTAATATCACATATTAAATCAAGTCCAAATTAATATTTATTTAATTACTATTATATCCCAATCTTTGAATTTAGATTTCGGGATATACTAAATCCCCGTATACACGCAAATCCAATTCAATTAATTCAATTCATTAATTAAACTCTTTAATTAATAATCAAATTAATATTAGTCTTCTTAAGTGCAACCTTTATGTGTATGACTTACTAGGTTCAAGTCTAAATGGTAATAAAAATAATATTAACAATCAATATTATGGAAACACCTTTCCATACTAAATGTGAAAATCCCAATTAATCATATTTAGTTCCCATAAGTCATGAGTAACCCCTAACATAGATAGTATGACTACCTAATTAGAAATGAATGCTTTATATAGATCTGCAAGAACCACATAATATAATTACCGTGCACTAAATGTCTCTTCATTATAAGATCCCGATATTAGATAGAGTCACAGTTTAGTCAAACTCTAATTGCCTCAATCATATGACCTCATCTTAAGTTTAATTCTTGATAAAATATGACTACTACTAGAAACTCTTTTCTAGCACCGAAACTCTTTTTGGGTAAGTCGAGCTTAACCTGGCTAGGTACTTATTTATTAAGAATAACTTAGATATCATAGGTTCTTATCCCAGTTCACTCCAAGTAATAAATTCCATCTTAGATGATCACTCATCCCCACATATAACCAACTAGAGCCACCACACACCATACACCCACATGTGGTTAGCATAGGTGTGTAAGTGGTAACAAACTCTAATGAATCATTTGTGGAAGACCGTGTCGCCTCAAGTCGAAGGACCATATGCACTATCATGTCTAAGATTGTGATTATTGACATAAGTGAATATCCATGCAATTATAAATCTTACGTCACAGTTCGATCCACTAATCACATGAGTATCCATATGTCTATTCTGATATCTCATATTAAGTAGTATGAGACTCACTACCTCCCACTATCGATATCACATACCGATCAAGGAAAATAGACAGAGGTGATAGTCTAATGATTAATACTACCCATATATTAATCCAACGACTATAAACATTTAATAGTATATGTACTAAATAAGGTTGTCACTCATATTATTAACTCTTGATAATAAACTCATTCAACATAATACTAAGGGTAAATATTCAAATAAACTTAACACTTAATTTAAATGAATAGTTTATTGCCATAAGGATAATTGTACAATGTCTACATACAATAAT
>CATIWO010369012.1:0-14234 GCA_949673435.1 Macaranga tanarius | reverse complement strand
TTTCTTAGGAAAGGAAGAAGTTATTGCTGTTGATTAAACCTGTCACTTGTAGGGTGAAATTGAACTAAGAACTGAGTTTTTATTCATTGCATTTATTTTTAAATTGATTTAATTTAGTTCAATATGAAATTTAAACCCCCCTTTCCTTTTCTTTTCATTTTCCCTAATCAATTTTTAATTAGGATTTATTTAGAATTAGAGTTGTTAATTAAATTAATTAGAATTGGCTACACTTCTTTATGGGATCGACCTCTACCTATCCTATCTATAATTTTGTAATTAGTATATTTAGAGTTATTAATTTTGGTATTTTCGACGTGCATCAGTCCTTTTAATTATCTGTTATGCATTCATTAGCCAATTTTAAGTTATCGTGATCAAAACTTAGGTGCATGTGGTATTGTTGCTTTGCATTTTTCCTTACCTGCTATTTTTTTTTGCTTTGTCGTGCATATGATGTGACCTCCACATACTGTGCCTCAGTTTGTATATTTTAAAGCAACCCTGAATTTTTGATTGATGCTGACTGAGTTATTGTGATATATAAACTTAGGTGCCTGTGGTGCCATTACTCATTGGGGCTGTGATGATGCTTTCACCTAAATTACTTTTGATTATATGAAAATGTTTACCTTAATTTCTTTGGTGACTATTTATTAGCTATTACTAGAAATAAGGCTATATTTTAATTATGAATTGAAAGCTTAGTATTTGAGCCCTTATTTCTTAATGTTTGAAATAGTTGTGTTCATTTTTCGACTGAACCAACCATCCCTTGCTTTTTTTTGTTCTTTTAAAGTTAAATTCTTCTTTCTTATATACTCTTTTAACTGCAATAAACCATTCCTTGCTCTTTTTTTCTTAATTTGTTATATGTTGTTTCTATTATTGTTGCCTTTGAAATTTTAATTTATAAGGCTATGATGATACTTCCACTAAAGTTTTTCCGAGTCTTTAAAAATAGCAGCCTCTTTTTCTTTAGTGATAATTTTTTGGTTATTGGAATATAGAATTTTTTTAATATGATTTGAAAACATACAACTTTGAGCCTCTTTTTAACTTGCAATATGCATTTACATATTGATACTTTTCTTTCTGTCTGTTTATTGTGACTCTGGTCATATTCAAACTGATTCTTATACTTGCCATTATATTTTTTATTGCAAAAATTGTTAATATATTTTTACAGGACTTCATGTGGATCATTTGCATGATCAATCACTAATCCATACTTAAGTTTTGACTTTAACAAATAATTTTGAATCAACTAATGTTTGCTCTCAAGTGTGTTCATAAGATAGGATAAAAAGAAATATCATTATTGATCAAATTGAGATATGATTAATGGCATTCAAACTCATATCAAAGCCCTTTAAGATTGTGCAAAATATTGGGACATATAGTAGTTCAACAAGAATAAAAATATGGAGTTTTTCAAAGGTCTAACAACCCTTATGAGTGAGACTCACAATTGTGAGGAGGCTCACGGTCACAGGCTCTCAATTAGAGGAAATTGAAGTAAAACTCCAGCAGCCCTCATGGTCCCTCATCACAATCGTGACTCATGATCATGAGGAGCTATGACATCATTCCCAGTGACTAATTCAAGACTTGTAATAGCTACATTTTCAGACCTCACGATTTTGATCATACTCTTCACAATCGTGAGCAGTAATTTCTCTCTAAAAAGCTAAAAGAACAATTAATGAAAAAGGAGAAAGTTTGGGATGAACATAATGGTCTCTAACATTTAGAATTTGGTCTCTAGCTATAAATAATTATACTGAAACTTCATTAAGGAAGCTAAATAGTTCATTTACTCATTCTCTGCTTATTGAAAAATCTAAGTGCTTTCAATTGCTCTTTGTATTTTATAAAATCAATTGAGTGTTGGGTTGACCTTTAGCTTTAAGTTCATCTACATCTCTTGTAGGGTGTTATTATGGGAAGTAAAGAACTTAAAATTAGAGAATTTAGTTTAAGTGTGATCTAATTAAAACACTTGGGAATTTGGGTTGGTTAGTATTAAGCTAAGAAAAATACTAGGTTGTACAAGGTTTGTGTTGATCATTAAAACACATTGTAATCATCAATCTAAGTGAATAAATTAGAGTGGGTATTCAAAAATCTGAACTTAGGGAGAAGTTAGGTAAAGACGTAGGATTAATTATGATCCAAACTCTTTAAATCATTGTGTCTTATATTTAGCTTCTTAATCTATCATTTTTTCATCTCTCAATTTCTAATTTGATTCTCTAAAATCTTGATTAGCCCTATTTACCCTCCTTCCCTTTATAGGGCCTCTATAATTAGTATTAGAGCTTACATTTTAGGTACTTCATTGTTAGGATTAAACATCACCAGGAGTGAATTCTTAAACTTCTCTTCTCTTAAACCTTTCTTTGATGGTAGTGATTACCCACATTGGAAGTTTAAAATAGAATTGTATCTTGATAGTGATCCAATTAGCTTATATGATGTTGTACTTGATGGTTAGGAGCCTCCAAAGGAAAGTCTGACAATGCTGAAGTGCTTATTGATAGAAAAATATGGGGTCAAGAGCAAAAGGAAGAGAACTTTAAAAACAAGAAGGTTATAACAATACTACTTGCCTCCATATTAAAGGAGAATGGAGGGAAGCTGCAACATTACTTTTCTACTAAAGAAATATGGGAGACTTTAGAGAACCACTATGAAGGCAATACCCAAGTGGGGTCTGACCAGTTTTAACTCCATGTCTACGAGTATGAAATCTTTAAGATGAAACCTTAAGAAAGCATCAGCAAAATGATCAATTGATTGAATTAGAAAAGCACTACTCAAGGGAGGAAATGAACACTACAATCTTGAGAGTACTTTCTAAGAAGGATTGGATCAAGAGTAACTTCCATTAAAAAAGCACATGATTTGTCAAAGCTCTCGACTGATATTCTCATTGGAAAGCTTTTGGCTCATAATCTAACTTTGAGGCAAAGAGAAGATGAGAAATAAGATAAGGAAGAGAAAAAAAAGGGATTGCTTTAAAGGTAATTGAAGAAGCAAGTGACGATATTATTTTATAGATTCAATGAAGATGACGATAAGATTGCTATAGTCATAAGAGGGTTCAAAAAGCTCTTGAGAAGAAAGAACTTTTAAAGAAAAGGTACAATAAGAAAAATGAAGAAAAAATAGCCAAATAAGTCACTTGCTATGAGTGCAATAAGTCAGGTCATATAAGAAGTGAGTGTCCAAGGCTTAAACTCGAGGGTAAAAAAAACTAAAGAGAAGAAGAAGGCCTTCAAGGCCACTTAGGATGACTCATCTAATTTAAAAAAAGAAGAGACGAACCGAGAGGTGGCCAATCTATGCTTCATAGTTCTTAAAGATAAAGAGGTACCCTCTACTTCTAACTCTTCTTATTATTATGATGATGATGATATTGATTGTGATGATGATGATGATAATCTCTATTGTGAGCAAACTTATTTTAAAATGTAAGTACTTACTTTCAAAAAAAAGTTTTACAAACAAGAGCTTTCAAAAATGTCTAAAGAATTTAAGGATTTAAAGGATAAATTTTTGAAAATAATTTCCTTAAATGAATAACTATCTAATAATTTGAAAGCTTCTATATCTTTCAAATATAAATTTGACAAAACTAAAGAAGAGAATAATAAACTTTTTAAGGAAGTTTTAAAATTAAAAAATTCTATTTATAAGTTTTATAAAGAAAATGAAACTCTAGATGCTCTTTTAACTTCTCAAAAATTTCATAGCAACACCTATAGTATTGGATATAAATATTAAGCATTATCATCATCATCATCCTCCTCTCAAAATAAGTTTGTGAAAACTAACCATAATTCATCACATGCTCCTAGTTTTAGTGGTAATACTTAAGCCACATTGGCTAAAGAGTCTTACATGCTTAGAGCTAAGTCTTTTAAGACGTATCCCTTTATGGCTCAAACGTTTAAAGCTCAAGCCAAAAGATCTCAACCTAAGTATACTTATATCTACACAAAGAAGCATACTACTAAGCATGACACACCACATCATCATATGCATTTTTGTGATTGCACATCCCATGCTCAATCTACAACTTACATGCATAATAAAGGATATGTGCAATATCATCGTACTAAGAACACTCATACATTTAGGTCCAGTAGATTTACATGTGTGAGATTTTTAATTTTATGACTCTTGGGCATACTAGCAATGTTTGCTATTATAGGAGATTATATTTACAACTATTACTTTTGGATTTTCTTTGAAACTAACCAACTTAGACCACTTAAGGTTTGGGTTCAAAAGAATGTTTAATTTATTATTGTGTAGGTGTGCTTGAAATTCACCAATGGCAAAAGCTAATAGTATCTAGATATTAGATGTTCAAGGCACATGACGTGAGATAAAGATCAATTCACCACCCTTGAGGCTAAAGATGGAGGAAGTGTCACATTTGGAGATAATGCCAAAGGAAAGACAGTGGAAATTAGAGAAATAGGTAACCCTCAAACTCTTTTTATTCATCATGTCTTGTTGGTTGATAGGTTAAAGCATAACTTACTTAGTGTTAGCTAACTTTGTGACATGGGAAATAAAGTAACCCTTTATTCTAGGAATTACTTTATTAGTAAACTTGATGATGACAAAGTAGTTTTTAGTCATAAAAGGGTAGATGATGTATATGCTATTGACTTAAATAAAGATGATAACAAAGAACTTAAGTGCCTAACATCTATTTTTCATGACACATGGACTTGGCATAGAAGATTAGGACATGCTAACTTTGAATTGATTGATAAGCTAAGAAAAAGTGAGCTTGTGGATGGTTTACCTAAACTCAAGTTCATCAAAGACAAGATATGTGATGCTTATCAAAAGGGAAAGCAAGTTAAGTCATCATTCAAACTAAAAAATAGAGTGTCCAACTCTAGGCCACTTTAGCTAATCCACATGGACTTATTTGGACCAACTAAAGTAGCTAGTTTAGGTGGAATTCATTATACATTTGTCCTTATTGATGATTACTCTAGATTTATTTAAGTGTGTTTTTTAGCGCATAAGAATTATGCTTTTGATGCTTTTAAAAGTTTTACAAAAAGAGTTTAAAAAGAAAAAAGATTTTGTATTACAAGCATTAGAAATTATCATGGAACCAAATTTGAAAATGAATTCTTTAACTCATTTTGCAATGAAAATGGGATTTCTTATAACTATTCTTCACCTAAAAACATCAACAAAATGGGCTAGTTAAGAGGAAAAATACAACTTTAATGGAAATGGCTAGAACCATGCTTTATGAGTATAACTTTCCACTATACTTTTGGGTAGAAGCCATTAACACCACTTGTTATATCTCAAATCGTGTCTTCAAAAGACCAATTTTAAATAAAACTTCTTATGAGCTATGAAAAAAATAAAAAACTCAAGATTTCATATCTAAGAATATTTGGAAGCAAATGCTTTATATTAAATACTAAGGATAATCTTAGAAATTTAATTCCAAAGTGGATGAAGGAATATTTTTAGGCTATTCCACTTTTAGCAAAGTATATATGTTCTTTAACAAAAGAACTCTAGTGGTAGAAAAGTCCATATATATTGTGTTTGATGAATCTTACACACTCGATCCAAGAAAGAATCTAATTATTGTTGATGACTTTGTAGGTGGCTATATGGATATAAACCCAAAGAGAAAGATGCCTCAAAGCCATTAGAATTGGAAGCTCCAAACAAAGAAGAGATCCAAAAAGTACCTTCAGCAGTGGAAGAGCTTCTAAAGGATTGGCACTATAAAAAGGACCATCTAAAAGAACTAATCTTGGGTGAGACTTCAAAAGGGGCAATGACTAGATCCTCTCTTAAACCTTTAGTCAACTTGTTTTTATTTCTCAAATTGAGCCAAAGTCCACTAATGAGGCTTTGGAAGAATATTGGATACGAGCAATGCAAGAAGAACTCAATTAAGTTAAGAGAAATAAGGTTTGAAACTTAGGTCCCAGACTAAAAAATTATCCTATTATTGACATCAAGTGGGTTTATAAAAATAAATTGAATGAATAAGGTGTCATTACTAGGAATAAGGTAAGATTAGTTGCCAAAGATTATAATCAAGAAGAAGATATTAATTATGATGAAACCTTTACCCCTGTTGCAAGGTTAGAGGCCATTAGAATATTACCTGCATTTGCATCTTACATGGATTTTAAGTTGTTTTAAATGGATGTAAAAAGTGGCTTCCTAAATGGTTACATCCAAGAGGAGGTATATATTGAGCAACCTCCTGGCTTTGAGAGTCATGAATTTCCATTATGTGTTTAAATTGACTAAGGCATTATATGGATTAAAACAAGCTCCTAAAGTTTGGTATGAAAGGTTGAGCAACTTTCTACTAGAGAAGGTTTCTCTAAAGGAAACGTTGATACAACACTCTTTATTAAGAAATCCAATAATGACTTGCTTATTGAGTAAATTTATGTTAATGATATTATATTTAGTCCTACTAACCATTACTTGTGTGAGGAATTCTCTAAGTTGGTGCAAGGGGAATTTGAGATGAGCATGATGGGTGAACTCAAGTTCTTTATTGGACTTCAAATTAAGCAATGTGAAAATAGAATCTTCATCAATCAAGCCCAGTACACAAAAGACATCCTTAAAAATTTTGGCTTGGAAGGAGCTAAAGTTAGCAAAACCCCTATGATCACCACCACCGAACTCTTTAAGGATGATAATGGTAAACCGGTTGTTGAAAAGAAATATAAAAGTATGATCAGATCCCTTCTTTATTTAACCGTTAGTAGGCTAGATATAATGTTTGCTACTTATTTGTGTGCTAGGTTCTAAATATAGTCCTAAAGAGTCTCACTTGCATGCCATTAAAAGAATATTTAAGTATCTTATTGGCACATTACATTTAGGGCTTTAGTACCCTAGGAGTTCAACCTTTGACTTGATTAGTTTTTCAGATGCAAATTTTGCCAGTAGTTTATTAGATAGAAAGAGCACTTTCAGAACTTGCCAATTTTTAGACAATGCTTAGTCTCTTGGTTTAGCAAGTTTTAGTTGTTGCTCACAAGTTTTATGGCAAAAACAACAACTCATGAACTATGACATTAGTGTTGATTACATTCCAATCAAATGTGATGATACAAATGCTATTAACCTTAGCAAGAATTCTATTCAATACTCTAGGACTAAACACATTGACATTAGACATCATTTCTTGTGTGATCATGCTAAATATAGTAATATTGTTCTTGAATTTGTTAATACTAATAACTAACTAGCTGATATTTTCACAACGTCACTTAATAAAAAATGTTTAAACTTCATCAAGTAAGAGTTTAGTATGCTAGATGGTTCTAGTTTGAAATAATATACCTTAATATTTGTGTGTCTATGTAATTTTATGAATCAATATTTATTGTTGATTGATTAGAAGTTAGCATCCAAAGTTGCATTTAATTTGACTTAATCTTATGCTAATTAATGATCAATCATTAACATTAATTCAATTGATTAATCATTTAAATAGCTAATAATAATATGTCCATATAGATCCTATATCATTTGCATGATAAAAAATATTCTCAAAATTGCATAAATTATAAGTAAAAGTAATTTCAAATTTCAAGATTTAATTTTGTCAATTTCATCCAAAAGGACTAAATTGTAACATTTTTTAGATTCAATTGCAAAGTTTTAAAAGTTCAGGAACCTTGGCGTAATTCCCCTCACGACCGTTGTTAACATCAATACTGCTCATGATCTTGATGAGTGTGAGGGACAACAGCCCTCACAATCATGAGCAGATCGATAGGAGCAGACTATTAATTCTTTCACACCTTTTCAAAATGGTACCATTCCAAACTCTTGCACCATTGATTCTAAGCTAATCTAAGGGTTAAAAATGTATAATTTGTTATATTTAAACCTTAATTTCATCACTTGCTCTCACTTTTTCATCTTTTTCAAAGAATTATTTATAATTTCTCTACACCATTTCCTACCAACTCTTACACCATTTCTTTACATTTTATTTTCATTTTGTTCTTCATCTTTGCTACTTTCTCTACACTTTATACTTGCCTTAATCTTCATCCTTAGTCCATATTATTTTCAAACATATCATTGAACTAAAGAAATCTTTAAGGTAAGAAGAATCCTTATCATCAAGGAGATCCACCAAAGAACAATCCAAGAAAACTCCTCCCATTGCTTAATCCTTAAGTGAAATTCGCACAAGAGTTACCCAATTTTCAAAACACATCATAGTTCCCTTAAGGTATATGTCAAAATCTACTCTTGAGAAACTTGGTTGTTATAAGGAAGTGAAAACCCTTCTGGAAAATGTTGGTATGTTTAATCTTACTTTTGATGTTCAACCCACTCATCCTAACCTTATTATTGAATTTTTCTCCACCTTTGGTCTTAGGGTGACCAATATCAATGACTAAAATCCATAGAACAACATGAGATTTAGGTCAAGTGAGAGAGATAGATTCCTAACTGCATAGGACTTTGATGCTCTATTTAGTTTCAAACAAGGAGGGCATGTTCAAGCTAATTCTAACTGGTCCCCCAATAATTTTTAGTGTAAGAATGTCAAGCCCTATATAGGCCATTATATGGTGGGTCACTCTAAATCCTTTACCCTTAAGTCTAAAGCCTTATAGTATATTCATAAGTTCTTCACCTATTCTATTAATATTAGGGGTTTGAGCAATGAAGCCTTCTCCTTTAATGATCTTTTCTTGCTTCATTGCATTATGGATAACAAACAAATTGAGTTAGATAGACTCCTCCAATAGAGGCTTTAGTTGGTGAGTGATAGTGTGACTGGCAACATATGTATTGGTAGGGTCATTTATGAACTTTCACATCACTTTCAGGTTAGGACATCTAATATCAAAACAATTCCTTCTCTCTTCTTTAATAAAAATTTTCTAAATAATTTAAGAAATTGGGTAACTCTTGGCTTTGGAAAGAGAAAGAGGAGGTAAAGGATAAAGAATTGGAGCAAATATTTAAAGAAATTAACTGATTTCACATAGAGGGAGAAGAACAAGAAGAAGAGGCTCCACAAACTCCTACCACGGCCCAAAGGAAAAGTGCAAGAGAAGAAGGATCCTCAATGGGTCATCAATCTATGAAAGGAGAGCCCTAATGGGTTGGTGAGATGTTTGATATAATAAGCTTGATCGAATCCAACTTCAACACACACCTTAATCACCTAAGGTCTCATATTGACTCAAGATTTAATTAAGTAAACAATCATATTGCTCACCTTCAATATAATGTTCATTACCTTTATGAGAGACAAGACTATTAATGCCAATATGCCCCCTTCACTCATCCTCCTCCACCATAAAAAGAAGGTGGCAATTAGGATCAAGAAGTCAGTGATGGAGGCCATGATCAAGCATAGACCTTTTAAGACCTTTCCTATTTTCTTTTATGCATTTGTTCTTTTATGCATCCTATCCACTTATTTTTTTTCTTTTCACTTGCATTTTAAGGATCTTGTGGACCATATATTTTCATGTTTATGTTTTTGCTTTATGTTCTTAACTTTTATGTTATCATGTTATCACCTTTTTGTCTTTAATAAAAGGGGGAGTAAGTAGTAATTTTTTGAATGAATGAAATGCATCTTTATATTTTAAATAAAATATGTCGATTAAATATGTCAATTATATATGATTGCTATTTGAATGAATGTAAATGAATGAAATGTAAAGTTTGAATGCTATTTAAGTTAATGAAACACGCCAATTGACTATGTCAATTAAACTTTTCCCAAACTAAGGCTTATGTTGAGGGGGAGCTACTTTGAAAAATCAATATACACTTAAGGGAGAGCAAATTCATAAGCAATGCACACACTTAAACACAATACCTTTTTTACATTCATTCAAAATTATTTGTCAAAGTCAAAAAGGGAGAGAATATTGATCATTTACATGATCAATCACTAATCCACACTTAAGTTTTGACTTTAACAATTGATTTTGAATTAACTAGTATTTGTTTTTAAGTGTGTTTATAAGATAGGATAAAAAGAAACATCATTGTTGATCAAATTAATTTATGATTAATGGCATTCAAACTTCTATCAAAGCCCTTAAGATTGCATAAACTATTGGGACACAAATCAACAAGAATTAAAAATATGGAGTTTTTTAAAGGTCCAACATCCTTCACTAGTGAGCCTTACGATTTTAAGGAGGCACACGATAATAAGTTCTCAATTAGAGGAAATTAAAGTAAAGCTCCAGCAGCCCTCACGGTCCCCCCTCACGATTATAAGGAGCCACTCATGATCTTAAGGAGTCATGACATCATTCTTAATGGCTAATTCAAAACTTGTAATGACTACATTTTCAAACCTCATGATCATGAGCATGCCCCTGACAACCATGAGCAGTAATTTCTCTTCAAAAAATTAAAACAACAATATGAAGAATGAGAAGGTTTGGGATGAACATAAGGGTCTGTAATAGATATAATATAAATACTTATACTAGAACTTCATTAAAGAAGTTAGATAGTTCATTTACTCATTCTCTACTTGTAAAAAAAAATTAAATGCTTTCAATTGCTCTATATTCATTAAAATCAATTGAGTGTTGGGTTGAGCTTTAGCCTTAAGTTCATGTATATCTCTTATTGGTTTTATTAAGGTAAGTGAGGAACTTAAAATTAAAGGATTTGGTTTAAATATAATCCAATTAAAACACTTGAGAACTTAGGTTGGTTAGTGTTAAGCTAAGCAAAACACTAGGTTTGTACAAGGTTTGTGTTGATCCTTAAAACACATTATAATCATCAATCTAAGTGAATAGAATGGAGTGGGTGTTCAAAAATCCTAACTTAGAGAGAAGTTAGGTGGAGACGTAAGATTGATTATAATTCGAACTCTTTAAATCATTGTGTCTTGTGTTAGGCTTCTTAATCTATCCCTTGTTCATCTCTCAATTCCTAATTTGATTCTCTAAAATCTTCAATCAATCTTTAAACCTCTCTTAATCTTAATTAGCCCTGTTTACTGCCTTTAGGGCCTCTACATTTCCCATTATATTTTGTGGTGGTAGAAGCATTCTTAGTACATATTTTAGTGACATTAACAGAGAACTTATTCATGCCTCAGCTAACATTTTTTTTAGTGGAAATTTATTATTATACTTTATACACTTGTAATTGTAACTTCACAAATTATAAGTGAGGTTTTCTTTTGTATTTAAATGCATAATTATGCACTTTTTTTTTTGTCTTTAAATGCATAGTTATGCATTTTTATATAGTTTGTAACTTTAAACTCCTATTAATACTACTGTTAATACATTTTATATATTATAATAACAATTTGTTATACTATGGCCCATAATTTATAGGGTTAATCCATAGAGGTCCAACCTGACCAACCAATTTGAATTTTTTAAAAATTATAGGTCTGCCAAATTGACAATTATTCCACTCTCTTTAGTTTGATTTGGTTTATATTAGGTAGTTTTCTAAACCGATCGATTTTCTACATTTGTATTTCGACCCGATCTAATTTGCCCGGTGCATTGTAAAGAGATGATGATATATGTAGCAAAGAGTGATGTTGCGCTATGCTACATGACAAAAAAAAATTATATTTCTACTCCCATTTGATTGGGGGTAGAAAAAAATTAGAGGAACTCTTTTGGAAATTTCATGTAGTATGATGGTACTATTCACTGTTGCATTGTGCGACACAAATCATTACCATTTATAAAGATATTTAATGGCTTATAAGCTGATTTTGGGGTGACATGATGGAGAACATAAAAATTCATTAGCTAAATTGGTTTCAATGATCTTGTTCCAAAAATGAGGGTGGGAATAAATTTCAACATCTCCATAATAATAAATTGGCACTTTTGGCAAAAAAAGCACGGCAGTTTCCTATGGATCTGAATTTGCTGTGTGCGTAGGTTTTATAGTTTTGCCCCTGAATGGGATATGCCCGTTAGTTCAAAAAGTATTATTACTTTAGCCATATGTTGAGACAAGGGCTGCTTTTAAAAAGGTGTTTTTGCCTTTTAAAGTCAAAGTAATTGTGAGTATTCCTAGGGGTGCAACCGAGTCAAGTCTACTCGCGAATTACTCGGGATCGGCTAGTAAAAAATTTGAAATCGACTCGATTATTGTCGAGTCAAGCTCAAGTTTGAGCTATTTGGGTAGGCTGTCAAGTCGAAGTTGAGCTCCTTAATATTTGACTCGATAAGCTCGTGAGCTTAATAGGGCCTAATCCAACTTATGCATTTTTACCATTTTATTTTAATATAATTATAAAAATATCTTATCAAACTGAGTCGATTTCAAACTCGAGTTGAGTTTCAATATTCAAAAAAATATATATATTTAAAATTTTTAGTAATTGATTGAGTCAAACTCGAGTATACGAATTATTTAATCGACTTGAGTTTAAATTTTAAAAACAAAACTCGATCGAGTTCAAGTTCGAGTCGAGTTTTAAGATTCGAGTTTTAATATCGAGTCGAGTTTGAACCTTGTACTACGTCACCTCGACTCGGCTCGACGACAATCCTAAATATTCCAATAAATTACAGAATGCCTGTGGATAAATTCTTTTGGTATACCAAAACTGGAGAATATAGTGTAACAAATAGTTACCATTTAGCTTAACGTCTTAGTAATTTTGGTTTAATTGTAAATTGAACAAGTTCGAATTTGTTAAACTTTAACTCAACTTGGCTTGTTCAGGTTGATTACGTCCCTAAATTTAAAGGACTTAAAATCTTAATTTTGAAATAAAATATTCAAATTTTTTATTTCAAAATTACATCTTTAGTCTTAAAATTACAAATCTTTTATAATTATTCTAGTTTAAATTTCACATATAATAAATATATAAAAATATTATAATAACAATAACTTGTTTGTCAAATGTTATCAGTGAGCCTTAGGACGTAAGTGAGTTTGATCAATTTATATTTTATTAAGAATTAATTTAAAAAGTACTCAAATTT
Organism: Macaranga tanarius; assembly: GCA_949673435.1. NCBI lineage: Eukaryota > Viridiplantae > Streptophyta > Magnoliopsida > Malpighiales > Euphorbiaceae > Macaranga > Macaranga tanarius. The sequence continues at coordinate 1,221 of CATIWO010369012.1, read as the reverse complement.
GATTCAATTTCAAATGAATTGCATTTTCAGTTGAGCTACATATATAGATTAACAGAATAAATCCGAGTATTATAATATTTTCCTTAAGAAAAATTTTAAAAATTAATTAAATTAATTATACTATTTATCTTTGTATGTAAGTTTCATTGCAAAATGCTTATCATTCGAATCCAATTGAAGTCATTTAAGCTAATTTTTTTGTTTTAATCTTTTCAAATAATCAAGCTCAACTTTATGCATTTTAAGTATTTTACTGAGTTAAATGCAAATTTCAAATCGATGAACTTTTAATAAAGGCAGCATGAGCCTGTAACTCAAAGAATGCAAGTTGTAGAAGCAAAGTATAATCTATTTTTTTAATTTGGATTTGTTTTGGAGTCTAATGTTTTTAATAATAAAAATATGAATTGTTTCTACCTAACTTAATTTGGCAACTGATTTGGATCTCTATACTAAAAAATTAATAAATTATTTGTACCTAACTTAAATTTCTAAATTATGAAAATAAAAGTATAATCTATTTTTTTAATTAGCAACAAATTTAAATTATTATATAAAAATTATATTGAAAAGAAAAGAGGGAGGAATAATAAATCACAAAGAGATATAGATTACTGATCCTTTTCTCCTGCAGCAGAAACCGTGGTAAATATGTTGATCGAAATCTTGACTACTAGAGCCAAAACTATGTCTTCACAATCTAAATATCAATGGGATGATCAAGAATGAGAGAAAAATACACATAGTATTTTTGGTGTTTTTTTGTTCTGAGAGAGAGAGTTCTCAATTGTTCTACGTGAGTTATTGGGTTGTATTACGTACATCAAACATAAAACCCATACTCTACAAAAGAGTAGAAAGTAGACTTCTATTAGGAGTCTATTATACCCAATTCAAATTTAAAACTTAAACTAATTAAGTCATGGGTGTATATTATCTAACATTTCCCACTCGCACATGACTGAACATATTCGGTTTTTATCCCATTCATACTGATAAATAGATCGTACGACCAGCATATAACGAGAGAACTTATGCTATACACTTGTTAGAGATATATAGCGTCTCGATAGTAGATCCTATATCTTGACATATGCCTTACCCCAGATTACTTCTTTACATTCACTGCTACCTCTTGATCTCTTAGCAATATTCTATGTCCACTATTATGTATGCACCACTTATGGCACTCATAATAGGCTAGCCAGTGTACAATAGAAA
>CATIWO010368852.1:0-15440 GCA_949673435.1 Macaranga tanarius | reverse complement strand
AAAGAAGATCTTGTTTGTTTGCCTAATTGACAAGCATCATAAACACTATCTTTTTCAAATTTCAGCTTTGGTAGTCCATTTACAAGCTCATTTTTGGATAGCTTAGAAATCAAATGCATGCTTGCATGACCAAGTCTTCTGTTCCAAATCCAACTATCATCATCTATGGAAGATAGACATAGATTGCTAGCATGATCTAATTTATCAAAGTCAACCAAGTAGACATTTTCAACTCTATTTCCAATGAAAAGAGTTTAATTATCATACAAGCTTTGAACTTCACAATGAGTGGGTTCAAATATGACTCTATTGTTCTTGTCACACAGTTGACTCACACTCATAAGGTTGAACTTTAGACCAGAAACCAAAGATACCTCTTCAATTGATGTATTTGTGCCAATTGTTCCAAGTCCCACAATTTTAGCTTTGCTGTCATCTCCGAAGCTAACTGTTCCTCTATTTTGCATTTTTAGTTGGGTGAACTTTGTCTTATCACCCGTTATATGCCTAGAGCAAGTGCTATCCATAAACCACTTATTGTGCGCATCCTTCCTCCTTAGGTATATTTACAAGCAAATCATTTGTTTTTAGGTACCCAAACTAGTTTGGGTCCTGTCAGGTTAGTTTTTGAATTCTGCCTAGTTCCTTTTGGCACCCAGACAAAATTAGCTTTAGAAATATGTTTCTTGTAAGCACAAAATTTCACAATATGACCAGAATGATTGCAATAGAAACATGTAGCATGAGAATGTGATGAAAATGATGCTTTAACAAAGTGGTTTCTATGTTTCTTAGCTTTAGCAACATTCTCATATCCTAGCCCTTATATTCCATTTGCAAAGAGTTGATTGCCTAAGAAAGCATCAAGATTTTATTTTCCCTTAGTGAGTTTCTCAAGGTCTTTAGTTAGACCATCTACTCTCTTTTGTAACCCTTCATTCTCTTGCAAGAGAATAAGATTTACATTAAAGGTAGTTTCAAGTTCCTTTTTCAAGGAATCAGCTTGAGAAATAGCAAGGTCTAGTTTCTTAGAGGTTTCAGCATAAAGATTTTGAGCATGCATTTCTTTTTGAGGTTATTAAGTTCAGCTTCAGAAATGTCACACATGCAAGTTTCTTTTCTCGATTTCACAATTTTGAGCTCTTTCTTAAGTGAACTATACTTCTTGGACAAAGCTCTAAATTCCTTATACAGTTCACCAAAGGCTCTCTCAAGTTCATCATAAGAAATGGGTTCTAAAGAATTTACCTCATGAGTTGACTTTGTGCTTATTTCAACTTCAGTCTCTGTATTAGCTTGAGCTTCTTCAATGTCTTTGTCCTCCTTTGCCATCAAGCATAGATTTGCAACTTCCTTTCCATCTTGCTCCTCATTACAAGAGCTGGAATCATCACTATCACTCCAAGTAGCAACCATTGCTTTCTTGAACTTCTCTTTCTTTATTTTCTTTTTCAGCTTAGGACAACTAGCTCTCAAATGTCCTGGTTTGTTGCATTCGAAGCAAATGATTTATGTGGTTTCCTTTTTGGTCTGGTAGTCTGAACTTGGCTTGAATATTCTTTTCATGTTCTTCTAGTATGTCCTTCCACCTTTCTTGAACATTTTCTTGAATCTCCTTGTGATTAGCACCACTTCTTCATCATCTGAGCTGGTTGAGTTTTCTGAGTCTGATTCTATCTTTAAGGCGATGTCCCCTCTTTTTTTCTTTTCTGCAGAGGTGTCCTTGGACTTGCCTTTCATCATCATTTCATGAGTGAGAAGAGACCCAATTAACTCGTCATAAGAATAGTTCCGCAGGTCTTTAGCTTCACAGAGAACAGTCACTTTAGTTTCCCATTTTTCAGATAGAGATCTGAGGATTTTCTTCACCATTTCTTCGTCAGTGAGAGTTCTTCCAAGATTTTTGAGTGAGTTGACAATCTCACTGAATCGAGTGTTCAATGAAGAAATGGTTTCATCAGGCTTTATGAAAAATAGCTCGTACTCTCTCCACAGTAAATTAATTTTGGACTCCTTAACCTGATTAGTTCCCTCATATGTGACTTGAAGTTTGTCCCACACCTGTTTGCCCGAAGTGCATGTTGATATCATGTTATATTCATTCACATCAAGAGCACAATGAAGCATGTTAAGAGCCTTAGCATTTAGCTGGACTAATTTCCAGTGAGCTTCAGAATATTCTGACTCAGGTATTAGAACTTCTATTCCTTCAGCATTTTTCATAGTTGGAATAGTAGGTCCTCTAAGAATGATTTTCCAGCAATCAATATCAACAGCTTGAATAAAATTTTTCATTCTATTTTTCCAGTAATCAAAATTGGTAGAGGTGGTCTAGAAATTGAGTTTCCCTCGGGAAGCTTGGAGGCACTAGGAACAACACTCGAGCTGGCAGCCATATGGATCTATTAGCAGATAAAACCCACTCTAATACTAATTATTAGGTCCGCTAGGCTGCTCAAGAGGGGGGGTGAATTGAGCTTTTCAAACTAATTTTGAAAACTAAAACTGATTTGACCAATTGAGACTAAAATGTGGAAACCTTAAAATAAAGCACATATTTAAAAGTCTTGTAAACACCGTTTTGATTTCAAGAGTGCCACTTGTTATGAATCAACTTAAAGCAAATTTAAACCAGAAATAAGTTGAGCAAGTTGATTCATTTTAGTAATCACCACAATAACACACGAGAGAATGGAGAGATGAAAAAGAAATCAACACACACAAGCTTTTATCGTGGTTCGGCTCCACATGCCTACATCCACTCCCCAAGGACTCACCCTTGAGATTTTTCCACTAGTTAAAGTGGTTTCTTTTCAACCAACAAGAGACAAGCCGTTTACAGCCTTAGTACTACCCTTTTTCCTAAGCTGCCTCTACACTGGTTTTTTAGCTCCAAAAACTAACCCCTGCTGGTCTTTCCCATACAGCTCCAGTAAACTGTATACAATACTGGTTTTAATTAGCTCCAGTAACTATGCACCAATTTCTCTCCAAATGGTGCTTTCTGCGTTTAAGGAACAAAAAGAAGAGTGTTTGTCTCTCTCACTCAAGCAACAATGATACACATGAAGCCTATGAATATGAAGAGTGAAGATGACTCTCAAAGAAGCTTAAAGATGATTTTTCAAAACATGAAGATGCAGCTTCTGCAACTAGAATTTTAAGAGTAGAAGAGAAACTCCAGCAACTCTGAAAATGCTCTCTTAAATCTTGCTCTCTCTTACACACACTTCTTAGAGATGAACAAATGAGAAAAGGATGTATATATGTGTTCTCAATGGTTGCTCTGTTTTTCCAGCTATCATGAACTGCAATATGACATGATTTAATCATTTGATTTGCCAGATATGTAATGAGTAGCAAAATCCTTTTATCTTTGAAAAACTGTGCAGATTAGCTTCTGCCACCAAAATCAGAATGCTGCAGAAACAGATCCACTTTCTAAAAATGGTTTGGACACAGGATTTTATCCAGCAGTCATAAGAAAAGATTTTGCCATTTTAGGTAATACTGCTTTGGTAACCGAAAAAGCAATCTTTTATCTCTACCTTGCCACATGAAAAGTTGTGAACCTTGGTTCACTCAAAAGTCACTTTGCCACCAAAATATTTTGTCAACTAATTTTAAAATATGCATGAAAAAGTGTTTGATGGGACAGAAAGCTACTTTTTATTTTTCAAATAAATTTATGCAAATGAGACACAAAAGACAAAATATTTTGAGCTTCCAAGAAATATCATTTGACTCATCTATCCTCACAATATTTTTCTAATGACTGAAATGCCCTCCAATTCTCTACATGGGCTTGAGGCTTCTTCATGGGCTTGGATTTGTTGATTTGTGGCTCTTGGACTTGATTAACACATTGCTTTGAATTTGATGGCCCTTTTCTTATTCACAATTTACTTGAAACAAATTAGTACCTTATTTTTATCAATATTGTGTTATTATCAAAATTGAGGTTGTAACCTTTAGTCAACAAAGTTGTATAATTTTTCCCTTGTATGTAATTTTAATACTTGTTTTGAGCATGTTAACTCTATTTGTCACCAGATTTCAAACAAAAAAAAAAAAAACCTCTATTTGTCACCTGGAAACCTACATTTACATGTCAAACTAATTTGTTTCTAGTTTGTCTATTAAATTTATGAAATGCCGTTGATTTCTTCATTGATTTTATGAAACAAAGAAAATTATATTTTTTAAAACATAATAACTACAATAAAGTCTTTATAAATTAATACTTCGTAATCCAAAAATTTACTAATTAAAAAAATATTAATTAATAAATAATTTATTAATTTATAGAAATTAATTACATTACATGCATGTACAATATATATGTTTTATAAATTATATATATATTTTTATTATAAATAAAATCTATAAATGTATTTATTTTTTAAGATATCTTAAACATTATTTGATATATTATATTATTTTAATTTATACACTTTAATCAAGTTAAAATTTTTATTTAAATAAATAAATTTATAATGGAACACATCAATTTTAATAAAATAAATAACATTTGACTTATATTGTTTAAAAATAAGAGTCATATATTATTTATTGATATATTAATTTATATGTTATAGACATCTTAAAATTTTTAATTTATTATTTTATAAATTTGGTAAATATTAATTTAATATTTTCTCCCTATATCAAAACCGATTAAAATATTGTTTAAAATAATTATCAATTAAATATCAAAATTTTACTATAAATACTAACCAACATTATTAAAATTATGCGATTAAGTAGTATAATTCTTCCAATAATTTTTGAAATATATCTATCACAAAGTCACAAAACTCCAAATAAAGATACTAAAATGTACTTTACTATAAATCCTAACCAAAATTATTAAATTTATGCGATTAAGTAGTACAATTCTTCCAATAATATTTGAAATATATCAATCACAAAGTCACAAAACTCCAATTAAAATACTAAAATGTACCAACAATCATCGTTGGGATCAGCTGGTAATGGGTTATTTTTGCTTAAGCAATGTCTTGAGTTTGAACTGTGGTGTATGACGTCACGTTAAATAATTGTTGCGAAATCTTTAATACTCTTATGATTTTATCTGGGTCATACTCGATTAGTCAGAATTAAATAGATTTTGAATACCAGTAATTTAGATAAAAAAACTAACATGTGATATAAAATATTGTATAAAATATGACTATACCAATTGTCACATCATTAAATTTAACTAGAAAATATTAAAATACTTTTGTATGAAACATTCATCAAATTAAGTAATTAAAAGGAAACATATTAACATTTTGAAAGTAAATTATAATAAATGGCAAAGTTTTTTTAACTATTTATATAATTTACCTATTATTCAAGGCTTCAGAGCAACTTTTTTTGGTATTGTTACTCCACCAATAATGTGTATCCGGCTAATCTTCAAAATTAGCCCTCTCAATGGAATACCTTCTCCGAAGGTTCCTATTATTTTTTTTGTGGTAGAAACAAACAGCAGGGCAAGGCCCCGAACTATTTATGCATACATAAAACCTTGCATATATGATCTCTTCTCAAAATAATGAATGCTAAAAAATTCATTTGGCATTTTTCCCCTTATGGGCTGGCTAGATAAGCAAAAGCCTAGCATAACTTTCAAGCCTCAATCACTTTCTTTTCTGGTTAGAAATGACTATAACATGGAATGCAATCTTGAACTATGGCAAGGAAACTTCCTTTAAACAGAAATATACACACCTCCCTACCTATGATACATTATATCAGAATCAATAGACAGATCATAAACCTATTACCAAAGTAACCTAGCTGCGGAGAAAATGTGCCATTTTTCGTGCTCCACTTTTGCTCTTTGTTTTATTTTCTTATTCTTCTTCTTATTGTCAAATCCTACCGATGAAATATATGCCCTCGATGATTATTCAACAATCGATATAGTCAACAGAACCTGCAAAAAATGTGCAGAGAAATCCAAGTCTTTCATCTATGGCTTCTGCCAGAGCTCTCTTCAAGTAATTCCTGCAAGCCATGCAACTAACCTTCAGGGGATAGCTGTAATTGCCATGGAACTAGCTCTAGAAAATGCAACAACCACAGTTTCAGGCATAAAGAGCTTGCTGGGTAATGGAAGCTTAAACCCTTTTACCTTAGCATGCTTGGAACGATGCATGGTGCTATATTCTGATGCTCTAGTCACATTGGTTGACGGTGTTGCTAACTTCTTGACGGGGCATTATGGTACTGCTAATGTGAAGATAAGCGCAGTTATGGAAGCACCAACAATTTGTGAAGCTGGTTTTAAGAAAAAGAGAGGAGTGGTTTCTCCTTTGACAAAAGAAAATTTCAACTTCTTCCACTTGAGTGACATAGCATTGTGTATTATTCATTGGCTTTCTCTAGTTGCACCTCAACTTTAAATTCTTTCTTGCGAATCTTTTAGATATATATATATATATATATATATATATATAAGGGAAATTTTAGATGTCTCTTGCCTGACATGAATAGTACCATGGATTACTTTTTAACCTTTTATATTTTGGTCAATCCAAATAAAAATTTATAAGAGTAAAAGTATATTTTTAGTTCCTATATTTTGTTTTCTTCCTTCCACTGCATATTGCATGACGTGACATGTAACACTGTTTATAAAAATAATTATCGCAATTGTTTATGTTTGTTTATTAAAATATAAAGAAAAAATTATCAATTCTATTTTAAACTTTGAACCAATTATCAATTGTATTCTACTTTAAAATTTATTTCAATTTATGCTTTCAACTTTATAAATTGTGTCAATTCTATCCAATTTTATTTGAAAGATTTAATTGTATTTTCAAAAATTACTTTTAGACCTCTACAAAATACTGTTCAATTTTTTTTCTTTTTTTTTAGAAAAATAAAATTTAAAATATATTCTCAAGTATTAATTTTACCTTTTTTGAAATAAATTTAAAAATTAATTTAATTTTTACATGAAATTTTAACTTTTATATGTTAAAGAAAATAATATTAAAAACAAAAAAGTTATACCTTGCGAATCAATTTATTATATATTTTAATATTAATAAAAATAAAAAAATAAAATACAAAGTATATAAGCACTTTTAACTATCACTATAAATAGCAATAAAATTTTAATTTTTAATTTTTTATATTTTTAGAAAAATAAAATATTTTCTTATATTTTATACTAATATTTCAAGTATGTTTTTTCATTTCATACTTTTTTATTTGATCCCTATTAGAATTTTTTTAAAATAATATAGTTGAAAGTCCAAAAGTGAATTTTAGAGCATTTAGAATATAAGTTTTTTTAATAAAAAAGTTAAAAATTTATAAAATAAAATTTTCAAATAAAATTGGATATAATTGACACAATTTATAAATTGAAATAACTTTTAAAATATAATTTAATTGATAATTGAATCAAAGTTTAGGATAGATTTGAGCATTTTCCCAAACTTAAATGGTCATCTGCGTACAAGCCAAAATTGGATGTGCATGTCATACCCCCCCCCCCCCCCCCCCCCTCCCTTTTTTTTAACATAAGGTATGTACGTTTTCAAATTACTATGAAATGAAAGCAACATTTTGTCGAAACTGATACAGATGAGGTTGCTTATGCCTTCATGGGGAAATTTGAAAATTTTCGATAATGGCATTTTCGTAATTACGGGCAACTTTGGAGTTTCAGATTTTGGTGATTTTAAAGCCCAATTTCATTAAAAACGGGCCAAGGATCGAAACCCACTAGCTTTGCTTGTGACGTCCTATGTGTTTTGGCCAAATTCCATCGTTTAGGTCTCGAAAAACGCATTTTAATATATTTTTGGACTTTTTCATAATTTCCTTTTTCTATTAAGAATTGGTTTAGGGTTTTCTATTTAAGGGTTTTTTTTTTATTTTTTTTAAAGACAATTTTTGTTGATTAATTGAAATTTCATTTACCCCAAAATTCTGTGAATTTTGTTGCCCATTCCCTAAATTTGAAAATTGCAGGTTATAGAAGATTTTCGATTAGCATTCGTGCGCAAACCAACAATCGTTAATATTTAGCCTTTGACAGACTTCCGCTACGTCAGAAACATACGAAAGTAGCAGGACCAAATAAATGAACAGGGTGGTTTCATGACATGGAAACATAAAGTTAATTGCAACGTGAATGTATTAATGCTTTAGATTAGATCAATGTGAAGATGGAACCAGCGATTTGGCCCAGGTTGTGACTTGTGAGGGACCTCAAGTTTCGGTTTCATGTGTCCATCAGCTAGTTCCAAAAAAAAAATAAACGGCAGTATATATATATATATATTAACGCTAACAAAAAATAATTTTATTAAAAACACTTAATAATTCTATATAATAAAATATATATATATATATATATATATATATATATATATATATATTTAATTCCTACATCAAACTATAACAAAATTAATTTTGTACTTTTTTATAACAATTAAATATCATATATTTCATATTTTATACTTTAATACCATTAGAAAGTTTTAATTTAATGTTAAAATAATATGCATATTTAATAGTAAAATTACTTATCAAATAATGTAGTGTGTCTATATATATGTTGTGAGTCCTCCTACATGGACACCACAAATGATTAAATAAAAAAAAATAAAAAAAAAACAAATAATAAAAAAAGATAGAGGAAAGCAACTTACCGACTTGCCTAAGCAATTTGCCAATTTGCCTAAGCAAGTTGGCAACTTGCATGGGCAAATTGCACAATTTGCAAATCATATGCCTGAGACAAAATTTTGCTTGCTAGAAGCAAATCTTTTACCCACGTCATGCATGATTTCCATGGCAAGGCAATGGCCTATATAAAGGCCTTGCATGGCCTTAGGTGAAGGTGCAACACAAGCATAAGGACTTGTGTGCCACTGAGGGACCAGAGCAATTTCGCTCTGATGAAAGTGTGAATGCCAAAGCTTTTGTGCTTTGATGTGTGAAAGTGAGCCAAAGTAATTTTACTTTGATGAAAAAACTTTGTGAGAGAGTTTTCTTTTGGGTTTGGGAAAGTTTTCTCAAAAGAGTGGGTAACAAAACAGTGAAAAAAGTTTTATGAGATTTTGAGAAATATCATGAGTGTTACTATTTTGGTGAGATTTCTGTTGTTCTATAACTCTAATGTTAATTTAGAGACGACTCTCTGTATACTTACTATTTTAATAGTGAAAAAATTTTTCAGAGTTGGTCCCGTGGACGTAGCCCAACATCAAGGGTGAACCACATTAAAAATATCAATGTCATTTTTATTTGATCATTTTCTATAGTATTTTTATTTTTACTTCTGTAAATTATTATTCCGCTACACCGACTCTGTACTATCCAATTTTTCCAACAATATACACATACACTAGTATATATCACGTGCTTCATCAAGTGATCTTTTTGTTATTAGATTCATTTTTTAAAAAATAAATTCAAAATTCATTTTCACTTAATTAATAATTATTGAAACATATAATTTTTAAAATTTTGAGAATAATTAAGTATAAAATATTTAATTCTTAATTAATTTTATACATTTATTAAAATGCATATTGATCTTTTAGAAATAATTATTAAAAATGCCTAGAGGGGTGAATAGGAATTTTGGATAAATTAGGAAGAAAATTAAGAATTAAAAGGAGAATAAAAATTTAAAACAAAGTTAAGAGAGTAGAAAAGAAGAGATGAATACAATCAATTTATAAAAGTTTGGAATATCAACAATTCTACTCTTCTACTTAACTTATCTGCAAGTTAGGATTTTGAAACCAAATTATATTAAGTATTATTGAGGATCAACAATAATCTTTACAATGAGTGATTTTCTAGACTTAATACAAACTTTTACAAGAAGTGGGCTCAATACAAACTCAAGTTAAATTTGATTTTCACTACCCCTTTTCTTAACCCAAGAAAGTGTAGATAAAGAGATATGTTGCTTCAATTTTTGCAAACCGGGCTCAATAAAGCAAGCGTACTAGAGAAAAGTGTCTTTTTCAGTAAGATTCTGACTTCTTTTAGATAAATTGTGAGTTTTAAAGCACCTTTACCACAATTTGCTTGAGTTTTAACATGAGTGTTTCTGATTTTTGACAGTAAATGTTGAACAAGAAATAGACAATTTGCAATATAGGAATTTTATTGATGTAATGTTTACAAGCTTAGTGAAATAGTAAAATAAAGTTGTAATTAACTAAAAGAAATAGGATATTGGCAAGAAAAAGGTGAAAGTAGCTTAAATAAGAAAATTGCAGAAAATTGGTTATTTTAGCTGATGAAGTACTGATGAAATACTAATAATGACTGATGAAATTATTAAATTTTAATTGGTTTAGTTTTGGATGATTATCTGTGTTGTGATTGGATTGGCCCCCTCCTTGCTAGCTCTTCCTCTTGCTTTATAGTGAATTTTTCATTAATTTCATCCATTAAGAGTTGTCATTAATCTTAATCTTACTTGCTGCTTACTTCACTTATAGGTTACTCAGCTTCAGCATATTCCAGAATATTCAGGCATCTTCTTTCCTCAGCACCCAATCCTCAGCTACTTTAAAAAATTCCAAATAATTCATGCATCTTCCTCAGCTCAGCTCTTGATTTCCTTAACAAATTTTGGATTCACATGCATTCTTTTCTTAGATCCTTAGCTTTACCTTGTAACATTTGTTATTTCCAAAAATTTTAATTCCTTCCTCCCCAAGCTCTTCTTTTAGTTCCTTGTAATGTTAACATTGAAAAGCACAAAATTCTAGAGACTTCTTTATGAATTGACCTGTGTAACTTGTCAATGGACTAAAATTTTATTTTGGGTACAAACAATGCCCCCTGTATATAATTAGTTTGGGCAAGATCCAAGCTAATTATTTGGACATATTTGCTCCATTTTTATTCAAAATTCTAATTTTCTTCTCAAACTTCACTGCAAAATAGCTTTCAAAATTTGCCACCATCTTCAAATTTTTACAAAATTCACCTACACAAAAGAGTCCCTTTTATTTGAAAATGAAAGCACTCACTTCATTTTTTATTAAAATACCCAACCAATTAAAACTTCAATTTTCAAACTCCAAACTCACCGCCACAAAATCTCTTATTTACTATTTTCATCCATTTACCCAAAATCACCAAGTAAACAAAATTTTCAATTTTTAATTGGGTTCTTTACCTAAATACCCTAAAAATATAATTTAATAACAACAATACCTTAACTTTTCTAAAATTACATCCGTGTCTCCCATCGCTAAAAAAATTACTTGCTTGACCCACCACTCTTTCTTTGTTCACGCACAAAAATGCTGAAAAAAAAAACAAAAACTCAGTTGGAGGGACTGCTATTTTTACTCCAACACACAACTTGCTGCAAAAAAACTCATAAAGAAAACACCTCCACCACCTCCGCCTCTACCACCTTCATCAGAGTTTTATTGTATTTGCCAAAACCCAAACACTTGTCATTTAAGTTCTTCAAATCTCATATTCTTTTTGCTTTGCTTATTTGAGCTTTTATTTTTTACTTGTTTTTGGTTATTTTTATGGATTGTGACTTCTATTTTATTTAGAGTTAAAGGTTTGTTAGATTTTTATTACTTCTTTTGATTTGATTAACTGATTTTACAATTTTTTATGACTCTTGGATATTAATTAAGCATAGCGTATGTTTATTGATGTGAGTGCCTTATCAAGCGTACTAAGAAAAAGACTGGGAAATGTTGGAAAGGTACTTCGATGGAAACAAAGCAGCAGTGATGTCTCTATTAATAGTTAACAAGGGCACTACCCTCCATATTGCAATATACAGTGGAAGTAGTAGGCTCGTTAATAGTATTATCGAAATTGCCAAAGAAATAAAAGCAGCACAAAGTCCCTTTCTGATTGAGAATGAGTACGGAAACACTGCTCTTCATGAGGCAGTTGCTATGGGAAATCTTAAAATAGCGAAAAAATTACTGGCTTGTGAAAGGATGCTCCTTAATCGTAAGAACAAGTTATGGGAAACCCGACTTTATAGATCTGCAGCTTTTGGCATGACAGAGATAGTGAGGTCCCTAGCTAATCAAATTGTGAAGGAGACTGAATTAGTTGTTCGAACTCATAAACAAAAAGGGCCTTTTATGAGCATGTATAGTTGGAGGAATGATGCAACTTTAATTCTTCATATTGTTGTTCAAGCCGAACAATTTGGTACTACACATAATGGCTATTGAAGCAGGTTTTTGGCAAGTTTGTTCTGAATTTGGAGGTGTCCTTTTTTTTTTTTATGAAAAAATATATAGGATGGAATATGATAGTTATTAATAGGAGGAGGCTACTTCTCCTATATATACAATAAAAAGTAAGATTTTGTGGTGTCATACATGCCAAATTTTTCACACCCTAATAACTTTGGATATATATGATTTTGAGAGGAAAATATTTTTTTCATAATTCCAAAGACTTTTGGGGTGGAATTGAAGATTCAATTTTGGCTGCTACTACAAAGAATCAATTGAGGAAGGTTGTGACTCTACCATGATGCAATTTATTGAAGATCACTACATATTTTTATCTATATATTTTTTAATTGTAATATGAATACTCCTATCCTATTTTATTGTATGACTCAATATTTTGTACACATCCCTAGTATGACCATAATGTAATTAAGTTGATGTTTTGTAATTCTTTTAACTGCACAATTCTTGCTTGCTTATACATAATCACATATATGTTTACAAGTGAACTCAAGTGTTGATTTGCTCTTATTTAGATGTGAATAACAAAAATAGCTCTATATTTATTATCTGCAATGCCAAACATGTGCTCCACAAAATTAATCAAGTGACATAATTATACATGCCAATGGAATTGAAGAAGAAGCCGAAGAAACTGATCAAGTATGTGAGAGGTGAGAATTATATATACTCACTAAAATGTTCCCGGACGATAGCAGAGTGAAGTATAGTGTCACCATTGGTTTTTTATGTAAAGAAATCTTTTTTTTTTGTGTCAAGAAATCAATTCTTTTTTATGTAAAGAAATCCGCCAAAAACACAATGAAATGTTTAATATTTTCAATTTACTTTTAGTTTATTTTCAGTATATGAATCAATAAAATTTTGAATATTTTCAGTTCACTTTTAATTTATTTTCAATATATGAAACAATTTACTGCAATTTTATGAGATAAATGAAGAATGTTGATCAATAAAATTCTGAAGAAACAGATCAATTAAATTTTAAATACTTTTAGTTAACTTTAGGTTTCTAATCTGTATATGAAACTCACTTATATTTATATTCATATTAACAAATAATATTAAGCAATTACTTTACCTTTAATATTTTTAAATTTTTAAAAATTTAATTACAAATCATTACTGAAAAATTAATACATTCATAACAAATATAAATAAAGTAACGGTACATATATTAGAATGTACAATTGGTATATTTTCAGAAACTAATCAATAAATCTAATATAATTGTACTCAAAATCAAAAAATAACTTCAAATTTGCCTTTGTCCTTCGGCTTAAGTCTTCCACCACACTTAAAATCACCCTTATCATTAAACAGAATATTATTACCTTAAAAAATATAGTCATAAAAACTAATATCAGAAACCAAAAATCAACTAAAACGCAACCAAAATGAAACTAATGAACTCAACTAATATAAATCCAAAGTAAAAACAATCATACAAAAGAACAACTTCAAATTTGCCTTTGTCCTTCGGCTTAAGTCTTCCACGACACTCGAAATCACCCTTATCATTAAACAGAATATTATCATCCTAAAAAATTCAATCATAAAAACTAATATCAGAAACCAAAAATTAACTAAAAAGAAACCAATAAACTCAACTAATACAAATCAAAAATAAAAACAATCATACAAAAGAATATCAGAAATCAAAAAATAACCAAAACAAAACTAATAAACTCAAAAAATATAAAATAAAAATAAAAATAAATAAAAAAACAAAACTAATATAGTTCAACACTCACAGCTCCAACAACTCTAACTACATTACTGATAACATTAGAAATATCAACTGAATCGTTTTCCATATTCTTTTTATCCTAACTTAAAAACAGCAAATCACAAATAAAATCAGAAACAAAAAATAAACCATAAAGATACAAAAATAAATTTGTAGTATAAATAACATATACCAAACAAGAATCACTTCCTATCTCAACAACACCAACAAACTTTCAGTTAGTTTATTTTTGTCCTTCGACTTAAGTCTTCCACAACACTTAAAATCAACCTTATCATTAAACATAATATTATCACCCTAAAAATTACAGTCTTAAAAATAATATCAGAAACCAAAAATCAACCAAAAAGCAACCAAAATAAAACTAATAAACTAAACTAATACAAATCAAAAATAAAAATAATCATACAAAAGAATATTAGAAACCAAAAACTAACCAAACAACAACCGAAAATGAAACTAATAAACTAAACTAATACAAATTAAAAATAAAAATAATCATACAAAAGCATATCAAAAAAATAAAAAGCAACCAAAATGAAACTAATAAATAAGAATCACTTCAAATTTGCCTTTGTCCTTCGGCTTAAGTCTTCCACAACACTCAAAATCACCCTTATCATTAAACAGAATATTATCACTTTAAAAAATAATATCGGAAACCAAAAATCAACCAAAAAACAACCAAAATGAAACTAATAAACTCAACTAATACAAATCAAAAATAAAAATAATCACACAAAAGAATATCAGAAAATTAAAAATCAACCAAAAAGTAACCAAAACGAAACTAATAAACTTAATTAATATAAATCAAAAAATAAAAAATAAAAGAACAAAAAAAAATACAAGTTCACCACTCATAGTTCCAACTGCTCTAACTACATTACTGATAACATTAGAAACATCAATTGAATCGTCTTCCATATTCTTTTTATCCTAACTTAAAAACAACAAATCGCAAATAAAATCAGAAACTAAAAATAAACCATAAAGATACAAAAATAAATTTGTAGTATAAATAACATATACCAAACAAGAATCACTCCTTATCTTAATAACAACGCCAACAGACTTTTAGTTAGTTTTTTTTTGTCCTTCGACTTAAGTCTTCCACAATACTCAAAATCACCCTTATCATTAAATATAATATTATCACCCTAAAAAGTACAGTGATAAAAAATAATATCAAAAACTAAATATCAACCAAAATGAAACTAATAAACTAAACTAATACAAATAAAAAATAAAAATAATCATAGAAAAGAATATCAGAAACCAAAAACTAACCAAACAGCAACCGAAAATGAAACTAATAAACTAAACTAATACAAATAAAAAACAAAAATAATCACACAAAAGCATATCAAAAAAATAAAAAGCAACCAAAAAGCAACCAAAATGAAACTAATAAATGAGAATCACTTCAAATTTATCTTTGT
>CATIWO010368818.1:0-20169 GCA_949673435.1 Macaranga tanarius | reverse complement strand
AAGTTAAATATTTTGTTATTGGTTTTTATCCCATCAGCTTAGCGTTATTTTTAGTTAAAATTATTTATTTTATTCCCATCTAGGTTTAGCATTTGATCCATTAATATGCAACCTTCTTTATTTTTGATATATATATTTTTTACCATTTCTTATAGATCCATACTTTTTATAGTAGATAAATGAAATAATTGTAAAAAATTTTATATTTTAATACAGTTCTATAGATTTTTAATTAATGTTTTATAGTAGATAAATTAACATAATATAAAAGCATTTTTATTTTTTATATGTTCTATTCATTAAAATGAATTAATTATGTATTTAAATAATAAAAGTAGAGTTTTTTTATTTATCGATTTTATAATTTTAAATTTATTATATTTACTAATTGATATAGCTATTTTCAAGTTTATTAATTTATTTATTAGTTAATTTTATTCATTTTTTTTATAATGGGTTATGAAGTAAATTTTTTTTATTTAATTGTTACTAATAAATATAAATTTAATTAATAATATAAGTTTTTTGAATTTCCGAACCGTACCGTACGGATCCGTTCCGAAAGAACTGAATACTAGTACCGAAAAATTGGTACGACACGGTATTCCCGTACCGAACCATACCAAAAAATGGTACTGGTACTGGAGATTTTATTTTTAAAATTCCCGAAATATGGTACGGTACTGAAAATTTTTTTTCCCTGGATTCCCCCGAACCGTGCTCACCCCTATATACCACAAATCTATTAGAGAAATATAATAGAAAACTTCATTTTAGGTTAAGCATATACAATGCAAGAGATATTTTTGGCATTTGTAGATTGAATAGGACACAAATGGATCAAATTTTCCTCATGTATTTTCCAGTTTCCACTATAAACATGTGCTACTACGGATCACCACAGTGCTAAAGAAATAAAAAATTGTTCATAACATCTAGTGCATACAACTTGCTGTGGCCACGATTTATTTGCTCTAAACAGAGGAAAATTCTGTTTCTTATATTATTATATCTTATGTAATTTATAACCTTATATATACAAATAACATTAAATTAAATAATTACAACGCAGATTGGGATGAATTATGAATCTTTCTGCAAAGCAAAATAAAATTATCTTTGAAAATTATAATTTTTTTTCCTGATCTAGAGAAGAGCATTGGTCAATTTGATTAAAAATTGAATAGAAGAACCAAATAACTGAAATTTAAAGCATTATGGAATTGGAATCTATAAATTATGAGTATGTTGAAATTATGGCTGATTGCTTCTTATTTAAGAAATTATAAAAGAAGAATAGAGGGTGCTGATTATAATATATTTTTTTCTCAACCATTTGTCTGATTATATTACAGTGAGGAGCATGTTTTAATTGCAAATTAAACGCGTTAATAAGTTACTGTTACTCATATAGCAAAAGTATATGTCACTATCCATCCATGCTGGATCAGATTTAAATTGTTTCTTATATAATATTTTATATTCTTTTCAGAAGAAAAAAATAATAGTTTTTAATAATTCATCATCCCACCAGGAAATATATAGATTGCCCCAACAGTACGTTATATATATATACATATCTCGTGGAAGATTAATAAAATTAGTCTACTGTAATTTTATTATTAAAATAATAGATATAATTGGCTAAAAATTAAATTTATTAAATAATAAAAAATTACTTCATATTAAATTTTAATTTCCAACAGAATGGTATAATTTTTCCCTTTTAAGTTTTTAAAAAATATAACAAATGTAATGGTTAATTACTACTTAAACAAGACAATTGAAGGAATGAAAATTTTAACATTCTTAGGCTCCGTTTGTTTACGGAAAATATTCTGTCACTTGAAAAATATTTTTCAGAAAAAATATTTTTTTAAAAAATATAATATTTTTTTATGTTTGGCTACAACACTAGAAAAATATTTGAAAAATATTTTTAATATTTAGTTTGCAATAGATTTTTTCCTAAATTATACAATATTATATAGAAATGGTAATATTATTTTTTATTTTTTTCTCTTTCTTTATATTTGATAAACATTAAAGTCTTGGAAAATAACTTCCCGTTCTTAGAATGAGAAGTTATTTTTCTATAATTTCAAGTTATTTTCCTTTAACTTATTTTATTTTGAAAATTAAATATTAGAAAATATAAAAAAATATTTTCAAGAAAATTATTTTTCACAAACAAACGGAGCCTCAGGTACATATTCTATTTTTTTTTTTTTTTACAATTGAAAGCAAGTTCATGACATTTTTGTTGGTAATAACCTCAATTATTCTATGCCTTTCTTCTCAATTTTTGTTGGTAAGGATCTCATAATTTTTGTTGGCCAACGATGCCATGTTCATATCTGTTATATGAAAACTGATAATTTTTTTCATAGATGATGTCCCCTTTAAATTTACTATTGTAGCTAAATTCTTAAATATTAGTTATTTCTTACCAAAATATATATAAGTGAAACAATATATAAATTAAGATTTTAAAATTTTAAATTGAATGCGATATTAAATTTGTGATTATGAATATTTTCTTCTGTCAATATATCATTAAAAAAACCTCATTTATTGTCCCTCATTGGATAGTTAAGTTTTTAGATTAAGGTAAAAAATAAGAGCAAATTATAGGAAAATTCATGAGTTTTAGTATTTTTGGCAAATTTGACATGTATTTTTAGTTTTAACAATGTCATTCACTAACTTTTTTACTTTTGCAATTTGAAACACCGGCTGAAAATCTAACTAAATTTTGGTGACGTGACAGCTGAAATATTATGAGTGTTTCATGTAGACGTCATATCAAAATGCATCGTTTTAATTATTTACAAAAAGTATACATGACCTTTAACATTTTTTTATAATTTAATCATGACCTATTAATTTTGATAAATTGTTGTATGATTATTTTTATTTTTATTTAATTTATTTTTTCAATTGATGCATGTAAAACAAATATTTAAATAATGAAAATTGAAAATGAATTTTTCTAATTAATAATTATAAATTTTATCACTTATTTTTATATAATGAAAATTTTATTGATACATTAAAATTGATATTTATTTAGTTAGTTTAGGTTAAATTATTATATTTAAAATATTTAATATTTAATTTAAATATTTGACATATTTAAATTAAACGATTCTCAAAATAATAATTTAATTGTATTACTATATTTTAAACAATTCTCAAAACAATATTTGACATATTTAAATTAAATTAAACCATTCTCATGATAAATATTTAAAATATTTAAATATTTAATTTAATCAAATTGATATTTTATTATTTCAATTGACTCACATATTACACATGTAAGTAAATTTTTAATTAAATTATACATGAAATACTTAATGATCTATACTTTTTATTGAAATTTAAATCTTACTTTTTTTCCTTTTATGAATGAATTTATAGTAATTAATTAATATTTTATTTTTAATTTATAACTGTATTACTATATTTTAAATGAATAAATAGTAAACTTCTTTAAAAGATATTTTTTATTTTCTGTTTTATATATAATATAAATATTATAAATATTTAAATTAAATTATTTAAATATTTAAATCAAATTATTTTTAAAATAATAATTTAACTAAAACTAACAAAAACAAGTACATATCAATTTGAATATATCAATTAAATTTTCATTACTCAAAAACAAGTAATACAAAAATAATTTTGAATTTTCATTATTTAAATATTCACTTTACATATATCAATTGAAGAAATATAAATTAAACAAAAAAAATCAGATCTTAATTTGTCAAAATAATTAATATGTCGTGAAAATTACAAAAAAAGAAAGTAAAAGATCGTATATCTTTCTGCAAATAATTAAAACGATATGTTTTAACATGACATCTATATGAACCGCTTAAATTATTCCAGCTGTCATATTAGCAAAATTTGGTTAGATTTTTAGTCGATGCTTTAAATTGTAAAAATTAAAAGGGTGATGAATGACATTGTCAAAACTCAAATTTGACAAAAGTGCTAAAACTCATAAATTTCTTTGTAATTTGCCCAAAAAATAAAAATAATGGAAAGAGTTTGCTTGAGCAGTTGAACTGACTCACATTTTGTGAAAATTTAATATTTTTTTTTATGGCGATATCTATTTATCTTTTTCCACAACGTGTTATTTTGTATTACTTTAATATAATTACTTCAATGAAACAACTTTCTTCAAGTTTATTTTTGCTTTTCTTTTATGTTTTTCTTTACATATACGGAACCTCATTACAATTAAATTTAATAATTAAAATGTATTTTTATTTTATTTTTAAAATAAAAATTAGTTTTATGTTGCTAATTTATTTGTACTATATATATATAATTCAACTAATGTTTTTAAACATGATATATTGACCTTTTTAAACAAAGAAAAGGGCAGTATTCTTAAAATAATATTGCAGAAGCGTAGGATCTATATTGCGCGTTTTCCTTCAAATCATAATTATAAAGTGTAAAAATGAAATGAAATGATTTTAATGCATCTATAGCATTTTGATACAAAAATCAGTTACATGAAAAATCTCCTGAAAAATCACCTTAAATTTAGAATATGATTTGTCCCTGAAAATTTTAACATCTGTTCAATATGTTTCTCATATTTTAAAATTAAAAACATCATATCATTCAATTATTGATTTTTACATTTTCTTCTATAATTAGGCTCGAGACATATTATTTTCTTCTTGAAGGTTTTTATGCTTAGCTAAATAGCTTAATGTCACTTGCTTTTTGAGTTTTTTTTTTTTTTTTCAAGTAATTAGTTTAAAATATGATAAATAAAATGTTGATTTAAAGTTAATTTTCAATTTAATCCCAAGGGCTTGAATGAAGATTTGGAGTGAAACCTAGGGCTGGAGGTAGGTTCGCTATTGCTACTTGCATGAGACTTTATTATAGTTTTTCATTCTTTTTGCTTGTATTTGGAAGCAGCCTAGAGACTGTGATTATATTAAAACCTGGGATAAATATTTGTTGTCTTGCAGGAGATTAAAATTTTGATTGTCACATTTTTTTGTTTTCTTTTAAAGGTACTCAATCATGTTTAAAATCTTTAATGCATGTGTGAGAAAAAAAACCTTTTCCTTGTAACTTTTATTTGGAATTTTTTTTATTATAAAGAGGTCGAATTATTCAAATACTACTAGATTACATAATAAAACATGGTACTTTTCTTTTAAATCATATAAAAATTAATTTTATAAATAAATATTATATGTAAAAATATTTTTTGAAAGATGATTATTAACCAGCATTTATTGGTGCAAACGGCAATAAATTTGAATTCTCTAAATGAAATTTTTAAATTCGAATTTTATATATGAAGATAAAGATGTCGAAAGAATTTTACCATTCTTTACAGATTTCATCCAACTCAAATTCAAAAGAATTAAAATTCATGTGATTATCAAATATTAGAAGCCACTCAAATAAAAGAAAATGACCATTCAATCTTATCTTACTAGCTTATTTGAAATCATTTGACCTTCTATATAAAATACCAAATGTAATTGTCAAGTCATACAAACTAAAGGACCTTGTAAAAGTAAGCACATATCTAGAAAATGTTTGAATCAAATAAAATAATATTGCATACCCAAAAATTCCTTTTGGTGTGATCCAATTCTTAAGCCTAAGATGCTTTAATTTTAGTGGTTGTTTTCCATTTCATTTGCTTTTAAGGTAATGTGTAATGCACATGCCCAGGAAGGTGCTCACATTCAGTTGATAGAATCTTCTCTTAAATTTTGTTTGTGTCATTGTTGATATCATCTAATTACGCAATTTGTCCAAATTCTGCACCCAAATACCTTGCCGCCCAAGATCTTGGCTAAGTGGCCATTTACTTTCAACTTTTGATACCCATCTTTTTCTCTACTCAAATTTGTTTAAATAAAAAGTGTGTAAGAGACATGGATCTTCCGTTTTTTTAATAAATATGTTTCTTTTAATCCGCCACTAGTATCATTAAGAAATTATACACCAGTTAAAATATACTTAACACAGGCAATTATATTCATATTTAGTGGATAATTTTTTATTTTATACATATATTTTTTCTCGTCAGTCATCACGCACAAAAAAAGAGCACGTATAGTTATTCTTTAGAATTTTTTTTACATTACAATATTAATAATTTGTTGTACAATTTATATTGAACCATTGCATCATTTCATAAATTTCAATTTTATTAGTATTTGTCTAAAAAATAATTTTACTTATTTATATGAAATATATATACACACACACACACATACATATATATCAAATTTTGCTGATAAAAATTATTTGGTTGATAAAATACTCTAATATGCTATTACCTTTTGATAATAATAATAATAATAATATTTTTTTATGCACAATATTACACTATAAAAGATCAAAACAACATTTTTGTTTTGTTTTGAGAGAATTATAAATTGTTAGGCACATCTTGGAATCATGTTAGATAGAATCTTAGATAGAACATTCTTTTCTTTTCCTTTAATTATTTTTTTCAAAATTAACTTAGTTGATGAATATTGATCATTCATGAAAATGAATTCCTTGTATCAATTGGGTTTATTTCCATTACATCATTCTTTCTAATAAAAATCCAATGGCTAGTTATATATAGGTATATACATTTCTGTGTGAAAATTTTTTAGGTCTCTATATACAAGTTGATCGTAAATGGGAACAAATTGCTGAAAGAATAATTTTTATTGCTATGAATGGTATAATAATGGCAATTTCAAAAGATACATTTACCACTACAAAATTATTAATAATTTTTTTTTTGGGGGTTGTCGGGCGGGAGGGATGTGGATGGGGTGTTTGGGTGGGTGGTGTTCAAAGAATTAGAATCTGATGCCATGAAGCAGGAAAAGGTATGATGGAAACTTGTTTAGTTGTGCATCTAGTACTCTTAGAGAGAATCATTAGCTCTTAGCAAGCTAGCAATATTATCATCCATCCTCTATGAAAATTTGTAGTATATACCAATAATAATAATAATAAGAAAGTGTAAAAGCGAAAAAAGTTATAATTAATATCCTTGCAATTCATTGGTATATAAACTATTAAAAGACAATGATATTTGATGAGTTTTTTACATGTGCAACCTCTTAAATTTAACATATTTTTTAGTTTATTCCTTTTAACTTATAATATAAATTATTTTGACACATTAACTTGTTAAAAATATCATTTATTAACATTTTTCATCTATTTCGGGTGTTTAAATAGTTTCATTTTAATTTACAGAAAATTATTTAGACACTTGAAATAATATGAAAAATATTAGTAAATTTTGGTTTTAGAAATTATAAATATCTAAATGAGCATTTTACTAAATTTAGGAATTAAACTAATAAAAAAATATCAAATACAGATTATTACACATATATTAAACCTATTTTATAAGTGTAAAATAATTGACAAAGGGACTGATAAATAAATATTGATAGATTTCTATTAATTATTTATTAGTTGGGTATATAGACCAATCCAGTACGACTCTCATTGCACGAAAAGTTCTTTTAGAATTTTACATAGCAAATATATATATATATATATATATATTCTATATTAATCTTTCACATTTACCCCGGCTCACAAGTTAAAGTTTAAATTTGCCTTCCACTCAAAATTACTTCTTGTTTAATAATTTGAATTTCCTCTAATTTTGTTGATTATTTGGTGATTATATATATAGTTTAATTAGACTAACTCATAACCAATTAGCATTTTACAAAGAGTAAATTACATTTTTTTCCCTAAAGTTTGACCTAATTAACACTTACCTCTTTCTTATTTAAAAGTCGAACTTTGCCTCCTCAACTTTTATTCCATTAACATTTTAGACTTCTTTTAGAGTTATGTCATTTTTTTCATTAAGTGCTATATAAAAAGTATATATAATATGCCCTTTTAAACATTAAAGCTATAATTAACTATAAAACACTAGTGAGATGGTTTGTTTCTTTATAAACTATAAATAAACCATATCATTATTAAGTGAGAAATTAATGTATGTATTTAATGTTATTAACATAAAGGACTAAAATATTTTAGTGTTTTATAATTAATTATAGTTAAAATATTATTTGAAAAGATATTTTAGTCTTTTTATATAGAACTTAACGGAAAAAATGGCCTAACCCTAATGGAAGTTTTTAAATATTAACATAACAAAAACTGAGAGAGGTAAAAATTCAATTTTGAAATAAGAGGGAGCTATGTGTGGTGGGCGTCGAATCCAACAAAAATAAAATTTTACTCTAAAAATAAATATTTGTAGCAAGGGTTGAGTAGAGTCGTTTCCCAAGAGATTGATCAAATTATTAAATCTGAATTTTACTTTTGAAACAAGAAATAAAAAAAAGATTTTTGTTTATGAAAAAATAAAATAAAATTAAAACAAATAAATCATAAAGTAGAAAATTAAAAAGAGTAAATCAAATATTAAAAACTTTTAGTCAAGGAATATCTCGGTCCTGATTCATTTAAATTGATCATCAAATACAAATAGATAAATTTATACTTCTCAAATAAATTGGTTATGAACACTAATAAGCTCTAGTATTCTGCTCTTCCTTAATAATAATTTAAAAGAGATAAGATCATCTAATAAATCTTATTTCTCAACAACCACTAAACAAGCTCTTAGGATTTAATTGAGAAATAGCCTTACGAATTAGAAAAGCTACCAATTCTAATCAATAATACACAAGTTCGATTATTTAAATTGGACTAAATAAATTCACCCACACTAACCTCAACGATTCAATTCCCCAAGTGTGTATATTTGCCACTTTGTTACATCAAATAAATAATTATAGATTTAAAGATTTAACTAGCAATATTCAATCAATTAAAATCAGGCATCAATAATCTTAATTGAACAAAATAACAATAAGTATAGAAAATATTCAGATATTTGAGAAGAGAAAACGATGAAAACAAATTCTCACAATTTAATAATGAATCATACCTTGATATCCTTGACTAGAAAAAGAAAATTCAGCCACTCATGGCTTACAAAAACTCTAAATTAAAAATAAAGAAAACTGAAAATAATAATGTTAAATGAATGATTTCCCATTCTCTACATAAACCCTCCTTTTTATAGAGAACCTAACCTAAAAACTTCCTCAAAAGATAATCATATAAACTAGGAATATTTCAGAGGTCAACTTTACTGCCAAAATAGGGTAGAAGAATTAGCTAAAAATAATTCCAAAATCAGTAGTCCTGAAAAATCTGCACTGCACAATTTCAGTGCAAGCGTCCGTGGGCACGCTTAAGTTCGAATTCCTATTGAAAATGTAGCCCAGACTGCACTTTGACTTTCTGCTCAATTCTTGAATTTAAAAATCTAATTTTGGTTCCTTTTTCCGCATTAGCATGATTTCCTACCAAAAGATCAAATAGGAATTAAATCAAATATTTATTTTACCAATTAAGCACAAAAATAGGAATTTATTATAAAAATAAATATGAATGTTTTGCTTTATTAAATTCTCCCACACCAAACCTTTGCTTGTCCTCAAGCAAATTAATTTCTACACTCCTAACCTTGTCATACATTCTCTTCAAATTTTTTCCAAAACTCAACATGCCTCAAGAAAAATTCTCTCTCTCTCTTTTTTTTTTTTTCAGAAAACAAAACATTTATCATGAATTTAAATAATCTTTCAATGTTATCCAAAGATGAAAGACTTAACCCCCTCACAAAGATGTCACTCAAATCACTCCAGTGTTTAGGCTAAGTATTATAAATCACTCAAGTCACAAAATAAAAAGGAATTACCATATGCTTTCCATTCAATCAAATCTCCACTACTAACCATTAATTCACACAAAAATCAAAGAGTCTTTAATTAGGTTGTAATGGGGCTAAGGTCAAAGGTATGGAAGAGGAAAAAATTTAGGCTTAAAATAAGTTGAACATAATAAACAAATGCCTCTATTTAACTTTGAAAGAAAATTCCTATAAAATAAAAGGAAGATAAAAACATAGAACCTTTATTTCCTCATCATGGGCCAAGCTGCTTGCTTTTTTTTTTTTTTTGAAAACAAATTCTTAAGGCTTTTGGCCTTTATTTTGACATGATTTGGCTTGTGATTTTTTTTTCAAAGGCAAAGACCACTTTAGGAATTCCTTTATTTATTTTTCTTTGATCTTCCCTTTTCAAGATATCAAGCTCAAAATCTGCAGAAATTTCTAATAAAATAATTCATTTACTTGTTCAACAAACAAAGGGTTAGAATTAAGATTTCAAATAAAAAATAGGCTCAGGTTAATATTTTTAAAGGTTATTTCTAAGAAAATGGCTATAAGCTCAAAGAGGCTCACTAATGGATAAAAAGGTAGGCTAGCAAGAAAAAGGCTTAAAAGAAAATGGTTATCATCCTCAATGCCCTTATTACTTTAATGAAATGAATTAAGAATGTGATCTCAAAATGAATCTCATAGTAAGTTCTAGAATTCATAATCTATATTGGAAACACTCACAAGAAAAATAAGAATACATATAATATATGTTCATTTTAGGCTCAAAAACTCACAAACAAATGTCAAAGGGTAAAAATTAGTACTTCAATCCTGCAACTTTATCACACAAATCAGACCATTTAAATGATGCCCCAAGAAAGCTTTAAAAACCAAAGTTAGAGACATAAGAATCTGTACTTCAATTTTTCAAAGGAGAATAAACTTAGCCAAGAGATGCTTCCATATCTTTTCTGCTCAAAAATACTCAAAGGGGTGCAATAAATCAAAATTAAAAACATCAGAATTTCTACTGCAATATCCATAACAATTTAGCAAATCTAAAAATTATGTTAATGTCTTTTAAAAATATCAGAATACTAGTGAAATATAATAAAAGTGCAGTGATAACATTGCATAAATAATATAATGTAGAATTGTGCAGAATTATATAGTTATAAAAAAAATATTAAGCTTAAGCACAAAGAAAAATAAGAACACATATAATGTATGTTCATTTTAGGCTCAAAATCTCACAAACAAATATCAAAGGGTAAAAATTGGTGCTTCAATCCTGTAACTTTATCACACAAATCAGATCATTTATGTAACACCCGCCCTAATTATGACGTAATTATTTCCTTTACTGTATATTAGATAATGGATTATATTTGAGTTTAAGATTGGGTAGAAATTGTAAAAAGGACTAGATTGTAAGGTAAGTGGGGACTTGATTGTAATAATTATAAGTCTAGGAGCTAGTTGGGAAGAAGAGTGATTTATTAAGGACCAAAGTGGATATTTAGTTATAAATATCACAATTTCAGCTTAATCTTCTTCTCCTCTTACGTGAGCATGCATTTGTGTGTGTTTGATGAGTGAAGAAGTGAGTTGTACCCAAATTTTATTTCCAAAAGAACAAGGGCTTTGAGAGAGAGAGAGAGAGAGAGAGAGAGCTGATTTAGCTGGGAAATTTGGAGTTCAAGCTGTAATTTGCAACCTCTTAAGTTCAAGAACTTCTCTTGGTAAGTAATTTGTGTTTTTGTTTGAGTTGGGATAGGATTTTAGGTAGTTTAATTCGTGCTCAGTTTTTGGCTAAATTTTTAACCTATACTTTTTGGCTATATCTAGAGCTATAGAACTTTGATTTGAGAAAGGTTAGACTTCCTAGAAACTTCAGAGAGTCCTCTTCAACTTTGGTATTTTGAGTTTTTGTTGATTTTGTTATTTAGAGGATCAATTAGGGCTGGACATTTGACATTTCAGTGCTCATGTTGATGCTCTGTTTTAGACTTTTAGTCTAATGGATTCTAAAATCCATAATTAATTCCACACATGTCTTAATTAAGTAATTTTAATTAAAATTTACCGTAGACATATAACCCTAGCTTTGGTAGCAATTTGGAGGTGATTGGACTTGTGTGTGTGTATCTAAGTCATATTAAATTGTGAGCAATTAGTGACTCTTTTATGAGTTAAGGTTAAATTATATATATTGATTATTGGAATTGTGATATAATGAAGGGTAAGAGTTGGAAGAGGTAGTGGAGACCCTACTAAATAGGGGGAGCTTTGCTTGATAAGAAGTTAAAAGCTTTTTGGTAAGTAATTGTTAATATAATGCTTATATATATTTACTTTCATATAACTATAGTTATTTGATTATGTTGATGTATATGTGCCATCGAGGTGGCAAGATTGATGAAAGCATATTTATATTGATGTGAGAAGGAATTATGAATACATGTATAAATATTTTAGTTATGAGACTATTAAATGGTCGATTGAGCATGTGTGATGAATATTGGCACCTTGTGTGCAAGCTACTTGTGATAGTAAGGTGATACAAATAATGTTGTGAGTTTGATAAAAACACATGCATAATGTATTATTGAGAAATGATTGATTATGTATGCATATGGCATGATGTGAGGAATGTGAGGAAAGTGTATGTGTATGGAGATTAAGCTCTACAATATGAGATTGAGCTGGGTAGAGAGTCTCAGATGTAGCTATTCATACGAAATATGTATATACATGTGAGATCTAAGACTGAGCTGGGCAGAGAATCTCAAGAATGGCCACATACATGTAAAAAGGAATGAATAAAGAAAAAGTGAGATTTATGTGTGAAACGTGTGAGACGTATGTGGACAACTAACTTGCATAAACATACATGCATTTCATGATGAATACACATGTTTGTGATGAATGAGATTGAATGTGAGTGGAATGCATGAATTATAGTTGTGGTTTCTTGAATTGGTGTGTTTCATATATATATATTGCACCAATAGATGTTGTGAATGATTGATATTATGTGTTAATGGATGTTATGGTATGGATTAGTGTGTTTAGAATGTATTATTGTGGCTTGAATTGTGTTATATTCAAGTGTGGGGAGGATTCTTTGATGAAGAGTCAAGGGAATTATAGTCAATTCATATAAATGAATTAAGTCTAGGTGTCTTCACGAAAGTTATAGCCCTCTGAAATAGCTTTCCATAGCCTTTTGAATCACTTAGATTTGAGTTCTGTAGAGGGAGTTATGGCAAAAAAAAAGTGTGACATGGTCTGAATGGTTGAGTCAGGTTGAGTCTTCTGGCACCTGTGCCAACTCGGCATGAGTGTGCCGAGTTATACCTGTGACTCAGGGTTCTGACTCAGTATAGTGTGCCAAGTTAGCCCTCATTTCGCGCACTTTTATCTTCATATTTTAACCATAACTTAAGCTACAGAGCTTCAAATGAAGCATTGTTTAATGCTACATAAACTTTAAAGAGTCTTGTACAACTTTCATGTTTTGAGTTAGAGTTGAATCTATTGTTAAGATTCTCTAATTGAGCTTGATATTTTATTGCTCACTTGCTCCTTCTTCACTTGGACTCCCGTACGCACTTTATGCAATGCTATTGGTTATGGGACTATATGGTGATTATTTGTAGACTTAGTAGAGGTTTGAAAGCCTATGTTATGATTTTTAGAATATGTTTATAATATTGGCAATCATATTCTATCATCTCTTTGCTATTGAATCTTTCAGGACACCGTGTTCCGATGGAGGTTTTGAACCAGTAGACTATACGGGTTGATACACGGCCGTGTAGTGCACTTTTAGTTATTTTATTATATTTTCTCTTTAATTAGTTCTTGAGAAGAACTGTATGTACGGTTATCTTAATGATTGTTTATTGAGTTACAAGCTCATTCCTTTGCAATTGTGGTTTTCAAGTTTGATAGATAACCTAGTTGAGGCTTGTTGATAGAAGCTTGGGGAGTACTTCTTGTGAGCTCAGGTGGGTCAAAAAGTAGGCTTGGTGTCGACATCTCCATCCTCATCATCATGGCATTTGGACATTTTGTAATCAAGTTTAATTGTATATATTAACATTATGAAATACTTATATAAATTATTTTTAATATATTAAACAAGAGTTTTCATTTATGTATACCTATCTTTATAAAACAAAAATTTCATATGTCGCATGTTTATTGTATTGCATGGACACTTGTATGTGGTACTTAGAGGGTGCTACATTAAGTGGTATTAGAGAGGGGATTAGACTTCCTCGGGACGATTAATCATGATGCATATATGACATATTATGCATAAGCTGAGAAAATATGTAGTTGATGTGCGTTGCATATCTTAGGATGGATGAACACCAAGTGCCTCGCGTTGACCTCGAAGAGTCATTTGAGTGAGTTCATTGGTAACACCTGTACATGCTCTTTATGAACTTGAAATTCTATTTAAAATTCCTTCATAAGAAGTATGTTCTTATATATTGGTGAATTATTTCAGAGATGAGAAGAATGAGTCTAAGCAGGTAGATAGCACTGTTGATGAGAACTATATAATATAAGAGAATAAGGTGCAAAAGTTTTTATAGTCTTAGTGATTCCACCATAGCAAATGATGATTAGAGAGTGCAAAAAGAATTCTAGATTAAATTGATTATACTGATGAAAGGAGAATTAGTTATGCAATGTTATTGTTTAAGCAAGATATATGATATGAAATAAATATATGGATTAAATTAGTATGCTCTTTTGACTTATTAATGACATATTATATTGATGTAAAGATTTATATGAATGCATTGTGATCTTGGCAATGCTTATATATTACTAATAATAGTATATTGGTGAGACTCAGTTAAATGTAATTGTAGTGTGGTGGATAACTGAGCCTTACTTGAGATTATTTATAGAAGTGTAGTTGTTTATTTGTAGGATTGGCCCTATTTTAGTAGGGAGATGTCTATCTTTTAGGGGAGGTTCTGCCAAATTTTTGGTAGATTCCTCATAAATTGTGCTTTTGTAGTTAAGAGTTTATGATATAGGCTTGTGTGCAATTGATGAGTGAAAGCAAAAGAGACTTGAGAGAGAGGATTGAATTTAGAGATTTGAGAGAGAGTTTTAGAAGTTATTAGAATTTAGGTGTCAACAAAGTGAATTTAAAAGATATAATGAGCGTTGGTTCGGTTAACTAATATTGGAAAGATGCAATAAGGAATTTAAAGAATTTAAAAGATGAAAAGTTGATGGTAAATCTATGGTTAGTGCAATATTACTAGGATGCAATTGTAATGATAGTGGTAAGAAATATTTAGGAAAGTGTGGGGGTCTTAAGCTAAGGATATGTTATAATTGTAGAACACTGGATCGATTTGTTAATGATTGTCCATTTACAAGAAGTGATGGAAGATCATAACTAATTACGTTAAATGATAAGGATTTTGTTTAGAATTATTATCTATTTTGAAATGTGTGAACTTAATAGTTATAGGTTGAAAGAAGAGTAGTATTATTTTGAGAATAAATTGGGTATGAAATTATCATGGTATTATAACTTATAGTGTAAGGAGATAGTTATTCATATTCGGGAGTAGAAAAACATAGAAGTAATGGGTGAAGAAGAAATTGTATATGCTTGATGATTCTAGTTGCGATTACATCATGTGTAATTTGAAATAGGCAAGAAGTCTATTTAATTGATGTTAAAAATTTAATTAGGATTAAGTTGAGAAAAATGGGTGAAGTTATGATTATAAAATTTTCTATATTGGGAGTTGAAAAAGGATAAATTGATGGATTGAATAATACATTATGGTGATATTAAATCTGTTTATATAGAACCAAGATGTAGGGGAGTTATTATATGTTAATTATGAATTAGTGAATTATATTTTGATGTAGGCTAATTATTTATTCCTATGGGAAGAGGACTTGTTTGATTAATGAGAAGATGTTATATTATTTGGGGAAAGACCATTTGAGAATTTAGATATTAGTGATTTTGGATAGCAGACTGTTGTCTTGCCGAGATGACATTCAGAATGTGGAATGGATATCATAAATTCTGATTATATCATTGGGGGTGATTCATAGATTAGATATAAGTATGATAGTTATAAACAAGACTTTTTAACGGTATTTGAGTTAGTTGGGATTGTTTTATTTAATAAAGTTTTTAGTTATCAGATAAAGAAGAGAATGGCAAGTACTTATAAATAATTTGGCAAGGAAAGATAGTTGTATCCTACTTTAGTCAAAATAAATTAAGAGTGAGAAAATTACTTTCCTTAAGAAGGAAATGATGCGAAAAAATGGATTAAAATTTGTAAGCAAGGTTATGGAAGTTATGTGACTCATGTAAGGTTTTAGGACAATGGACAAAATATGTGTGAATACAATAGGAAGAGTAATAGTCCTTATATTCAGATAGTCATGATAGTATGAGGAGACTTCTTCGACTTATGAATCAGGGCTCTTTATTATTAGCTAGGTTTGAGAGAGTGGGAAGACATTAACTGTGGAAAATAAGAGAAGTTTGAACATGTCTCCACTCATAAAGAATTGAGTCAAGGTAATCTAAATGTTATAAATTTTAAATTCTTGATTGGTGGTCAATAAGGAATATAACATGGAAGAGTTGATGTATATAAAAAAAGAATATCAGTCTTTATCAAAGTTACAACTATCAATGGTATTGAAATAGACTCATAGTGCCAATTTCTGTACGGAATCAGAATTTTTGGATTTGTGTATATGATTTAATTATGATTGAATTGTGGATAATGAATTGAGATAGGTAGATCAAAGGGTAAGTAAAATGTGTATATATGTATTTGATGCGTGGTTTGGTATAGGAGCAATTAGAGTGAGGAAGAACTCCCACTTGTCGAGGTAGGAGTATTTTAGTAAGTAGCTATTATATATAATGTATGAAATACAAGAAATGATTAATGTGGTTCATAGAACATTATTATTATTGATGTATTAAAAATTGTATATGGGTATTATGTTTGTGTATTATGCCAAGTGAATATAATATGAGCTTGGCCTTGTTATTGTGATATCTATGTTAAGATATACATGTAAATGAGCATGATTCTTAAGTTGTAATATAAGATATGATGTGATGTGGATGTAAGACGATATATTATTTTGTTATATGTTTCGTATATGTTTTTACATATGGAGAGAGATTAAAAATATTCAATGTGATAAATATGTCGATTGGCTTTGTGACCATCGACCATATGAAAGATGGTAAGTTAATTGGCTAAGTGTATATTAGCAAGACCAATTATACTAAATAATGAGAATGTGAATTCTTGCATTTATGGAAATTACTGTGGAATGCTATTCTTATTGATAAGATGAATGCAAAAATTAAATACAGTATTGAAATATGAGATTTATATAATATGTATTAAATTGCTTATTGATTTTATTTATACTCTTCTAGTAGGGAATTGATAATTGAGGATGTTAAAGTCGATGAGATGCAATACATATATTTGGCTATATATATATAATCCTCTATATATGAGTGATGGAGAATACTAAATGTTTCATAAAGGGGGATTTTATGAATATTAAATGATGTGAGTGTGAGGATAGATATATTTTGAGCTTACGTTGTAAGTGAAATCTATTGTAAGAAAAATGGGAACTATGAAAAGATGACTACAAATGTTTGAGACTTGTAATTGATGGAATACCATATAATTGTGAATAAATTGATTTGATAATGTTAAGTATGTTTTGGAGTGTCTCTGAGTTTCTTTGGAAAGTAAAGCAACTGAGGAATAAAGAGATTCTAATAATAAAGGTGAGGTGAAGTATTTGTTCATCTAAAGATACAACATGGAAAGTAGAAGAATTAATGGAGTAGAATTATCCATATTTGTTCTCAAAAGACGAAGAGTAATTAATTTCGGGGATAAAATTTTATTAAGGGGGGAGAAATGTAACACCCGCCCTAATTATGATGTAATTATTGCCTTTAGTGTATATTAAATAATGGATTATATTTAAGTTTGAGATTAGGTAGAAATTATAGAAAGGACTAGATTGTAAGGTAAGTGGGGACTTGATTGTAACAATTATAAGTCTAGGGGCTAGTTAGGAAGAAGAGTGATTCATCAAAGACCAAATTGGATATTTGGTTATAAATATCACAATTTCAGCTTAATCTTCTTCTCCTCTTACGTGAGCATGCATTTGTGTGTGTTTGATGAGTGAAGAAGTGAGTTGTACCTAAATTTTATTTCTAAAAGAGCAAGGGCTTTGAGAGAGAGAGAGAGAGAGAGAGAGAGCTGATTTAGCTGGGAAATTTGGAGTTCAAGCTGTAATTTGCAACCTCTGAAGTTCAAGAACTTCTTTTGGTAGGCAATTTATGTTTTTGTTTGAGTTGGGATAGGATTTTGGGTAGTTAAATTCATGCTCTATTTTGGCTAAATTTTCAACCTCTATGTTTTAGCTATATCTAGAGCTATAGAACTTTTATTTGAGTAAGGTTAGACTCCTTAGAAACTTCAGAGAGTCCTCTTCAACTTTGGTGTTTTGAGTTTTGGTTGATTTTGTCGTTTAGAGGATCAATTAGGGCTGGACATTTCAGTGCTCATGTTGATGCTCTGTTTTAGTCTAATGGATTCTAAAATCCATAATTAATTCCACACATGTCTTAATTGAGTGATTCTAATTGGAATTTGATGTAGACATATAACCCTAGCTTTGGTAGCAATTTAGGGGTGATTGGACTTGTGTGTATTTCTAGGTCATATTGAATTTTGAGCAATCAGTGGCTCTTTTATAAGTTAAGGTTGAATTATATATATTGATTATTGGAATTGTGATATAATGATGTGTAGGAGTTGGAAGAGGTAGTGGAGACCTTACTCAATAGGGGGAGCTTTGCTTGATAAGGATTTGAAAGCTTTTTAATAAGTAATTGTTAATACAATGCTTACATACATTTACTCTCATGTAACTATAGTTATTTGATTATGTTGATGTATATGTGCCATCGAGGTGGCAAGATTGATGAATGTATGTTTATATTATTATGAGAAGGAATTATGAATATATGTATAAATATTTTGGTTATAAGACCATTAAATGGTCGATTGAGCATGTGTGATGAATATTGGCACCTTGTGTGCAAGCTACTTATGATAGTAAGGTGATACGAATAATGTTGAGTTTGATGAAAACGCATGCATAATGTAGTATTGAGAAATGATTGATTATGTATGCATATAGCATGATATGAGGAATGTGAGGAAAGTATATGTGTGTGGAGATTGAGCTCCATGATCTGAGACTGAGTTGGACAGAGAGTCTTAGATGTGGCCATTCATATGAAGTATGTATATACGTGTGAGATCTGAGACTGAACTGGGCAGAGAGTTTCAGGAATGACCACGGATATGTAAAAAGGAATGAATAAAAAAAAGTGAGGTTTATGTGTGAAACATGTGAGATGTGTGTGGACAACTAACTTGCATAAACATACATGCATTTTATGATGAATACACATGTTTGTGATGAATAAGATTGAATGAGTGGAATGTGTGAATTATAGTTGTGATTTCTTGAATTGGTGTGTTTCATATATATATATTGCACCAATAAATTTTATGAATGATTGATATTATGTGTTAATAGATGTTATGGTATAGATTAGTGTATTTAAAATGTATTGTTGTGGCTTGAATTGAGTTATATTCAAGTGTGGGAAGGATTGTTATACTTTGATGAAGAGTCAAGGGCATTTTAATCAATCCATATAATTGAATTAAGTCTAGGTGTCTTCATGAAATTTGTAGCCCTCTGAAATAGCTTTCTAAAGCCTCTTGAATCACTTGAATCTAAGTTCTGCAGAAGGAGTTATGGCTAAAAGAGTGCAATGTAGTCCGAAGGGTCAAGTCAGGTTAAGTCTTTTGGCACCTATGCTGACTTGGCATAGGTGTGCTAAGTCATATTTATGACTCGGGGTGCCAACTCGGCACAGTGTGTCGAGTCATGATGAGTCAGCCCTCCTTGTGCGCACTGTTGTCGTTGTATTTTGACCATAACTTAAGCTACAGAGCTCTAAATGAGGCATGGTTTGATGCTATAGAAACTTTAAAGAGTCTTCTACAACTTTCATGTTTTGAGTTGGAGTTGAATCTATCGTTAAGATTCTCTAATTGAGCTTGATATTTTATTGCTCACTTACTCTTTCTTCAGTTGGACTCCCGTACGCACTTTATGCAGTGCTATTGGTTATGGGACTATAGGGTGATTGTTTGTAGACTTAGTAGAGGTTTGAAAGCCTATATTATGATTCTTAGAATGTGTTTATAATATTAGCAATCATATTCTATCATCTCTTT
>CATIWO010368813.1:0-18801 GCA_949673435.1 Macaranga tanarius | reverse complement strand
AGTTATAAACAAATTGAGGTGTTAATTCGGTAAAATTAAAAGTATAGTGGGCAAAATGATAAATTCATGTAAGTATAGATGTTTGCGGATGTGTTATGCCTAAAAATAAATAAATATTCTATTCATACTTAAAATATATGTATTAAATTATTAAAAATTTTATGAATATAATTAAAAATATGTATATAAAGTAATTTATAATTCAACTATTTAATTTGTTATATGATAAGCTATAAATCAAAAAAAATTGTATATTATATTATATTTAAACAATTTATAAATATAATTTTTATTTTTTATTGAAATATTATTTAAATTTTTTGTATATAATAAAGTATGCATTAATAAAATATTTGTATATTGTATTATATTTTAATAAAAATATAAATTTTATTGAATTGTTATTACGATATTATAATAATGTACAAAAATATTATCTATTCTAACAATTTTTAATAATTTTCAATATTTTTATTTTTAAATAATAATATTAAATGTGTTAAATATATTATAAACGAGTATTTATATATATATTAACCTATATAAATTTAAATGAGTTATTCAGTGTAACGCTCGCCCTTTTAGAATGCTTGTTTTGTGGTCATGTATTGCATTGTTATACATAATAGATGGTGGATTTAGTTTAAGCGTGGGTATGTACATGTTTTGTAGAGAGGGACCTATTTATAAGAAAAGTTTGGATTACATTGTCACACTAGGAAGTTGTGGGCTATTATATATTAATTCCATTTCATTAAAGAGTCAATAGGTTATTGTGGTGATATTTGGCCATATTTATCAAGATTATGATTATTATTATTATATTTAGTGATAATTATGCATTAATGGTAGAGGAGACTTTAGGAAGCAAATGGTAGTGTGTGATTGGTGGAGATGTGTGTGGGTGTGTATGTTGTATAGAGAGTGTAGAGATTTAGGAGGAAGAAGGAGAGTACTTTCTTGATAGATTTTGAGAGCTTTTGATCTTTCATAATTCATCAATCAATAGTTTTTGGAAGCTTTAAAAGGTGGAGCATAAATTGGTAAGTTTTATATATATTTGTATTAATTGAAGTTAAGTTTTGGTTTTGGTAATTTCGTGCCCTGTTTTCCTCTGTTTTCAGTCTTAGGGTTTTTGCCATAATTTTGGCTGTAGAACTCTAATTTGAGTATAGTTGGAGGCTCCGAAAACTTCAGAGAGTCCTCTACAACTTCTATGTTTTGAGTTTTGACTGAATTTGTAGTTAAGAGCGTCTAACAGGGCTCAATATTTTAATGTTCATGCTGGTGGCCCTGTTGTACCCAAATTGATTCAATAATCCATAGATAACTCTACACTTGTCCGAATTGAGCAAATCTAATTGGGATTGATAGTAGACTCATAATACTAGCTTTATTAGTAATATCATGGACATTGGACTTGTGTGTGCATCATTTAGATATATCAAACTTTAAGCCTTTGATTACACCTAGTTAAGATTGGGTGCAAGTTCAATGTTTGTTATATGAGATTAATAAATGATTATATGTAGGAGTTGATAAAGGGAAGGGGAGTACTCATAATTAGAAGAAAGACCTTTGTTAAAGTTGGAAGCACTAGAGGTAAGTAATTACTAATATATGTTGTGTACATATGCTAAGCTCTTATGTGTATTGTGTGTATTTCCTTTAAATGAAATTGAATGAATGTATGGATTAGTGATATGGTGTGGAATGAGTTCTACCCTTTTATGTATTGTTAATGTGAGGATATATTATGTAGTGGACATAATAATTATGTATGTTGAATGTTATGAGTATGGATGGAATAATGGTGAAATGTTGTTATGGTGATTTATTGAGATGCAATTGCTTTGAATTATATTGTATTATATTGTGTTATATTTCACACGAAGGTGAAACATGTGAGTAAAGTGAGGAAATGTGATAATGTGTGATAGTGGGGACTGAGCCGAGTGGATAGTCTTCACTGATTGTGTGTGATGGGTAAGTTGAGTCAGGCATATAGCTACCCATGATTGATATGTGTGAAGTGAGACTGAGCCGGGCGGATAGTCTCACTAAATGGCCATTTGATTAACATTAAATTGTAAGGAATATAGCCAATAAGGCTAAGTGGAAGGTAATTATATGAGGAATGGTCCAACCGGATACTAATTGGTGTGTTGAAACGTATATGCTTTGAATTTATGCTTTTGAATGAGATACACTATATGAATATGTAATTGAAGTGTTCAAATTATGAATGTAGATGCATGGAATTTATGAATGATTAAGAATCATGTATGGGTGAATGAGTTGGTAATGTTTAATATGTTTTTGAAGTATTTTAAGTTGGTATTATACTATTAGGTGAGGACACGAGTCGAGACACGGGCGTGTCTCAGACCGTGTGACAGGACATGGTTTGTTTTGGATTCAGACATGGTCGTGTATGA
The DNA here is from genome assembly GCA_949673435.1 of Macaranga tanarius. NCBI lineage: Eukaryota > Viridiplantae > Streptophyta > Magnoliopsida > Malpighiales > Euphorbiaceae > Macaranga > Macaranga tanarius. The sequence continues at coordinate 16,363 of CATIWO010368813.1, read as the reverse complement.
ATCTATATTTTTGACTCGAAAGATACATGGGATAGAACACGAGCGTGTCCACGGCCGTGTATAGTTTTGTATAAATATATATATTTGGACCGAGGGATACACGGGATAGAACACGGGCGTGTTCAAAACCGTGTGTCAAGACACGGGCGTGTTCGACTCGAAATTTCCAGTCCGCGAGTGGACGTTGGCGCTCGCCAGTGTGTGCTGAGTTAGGGACACAGCCATGTCTCAATAAGAATTTTTGAACAGTAGACTACACGGGGAGAGACATGCCCGTGTAGTCCATATTTTAGCTATTTTTAACTATTTATTGCTAATTAGTTCTTGATAAGTGATTGTTATATCAATGAACTAGTGATTACTTACTGAGTCGCAAGCTCACCCCTTTGCATTTATATTTTTTTTTAGGACTCGTTTAGTTAACGCGAAAAGCTTGCGTCTGAGTCTTTAAGTGGGCCGAGGCGAGTTTGGTGTCTCCGACCTTCATCCTTCATATGTATTTTGGCATTCTTGTAATGACATTGTGTTAAGTTGGTCATATGTGAATAATGTGTGTAATGCTAAATAATGTATGTATATATATATATGAGTATTTGTTTATATAAGGTACATTTGCAAAAAAAAATTCTTATGCCACGTATGTATGATTAATTGTGGCCACATGTATGGTGCTTTTGGCCACGTGTATAGGAGTACTTTTGGGTATCACATTCAGATTGTGTCATGTAATCTGCTTATATTGGGTTTGAGATTTTGACACAATTAGCTAAATGCATCATGTTTGGATTGACCCTTTTAGTGTTATATTTGTAGGTAGATAAAATTTATTTATGACCCATTGACACGAATTGACAGTCTTAAAGAAAATATATTTTATTTTATTAAGTTTTTATATACATACATTGTCAATTTTTATATTTTTATTTGTATTGTATTAAATGTTCTTAGATGTGTTAAAGAATTAACTTTAAAAAATGATATTTTGATGGCATTATTAAAGGTTCTACAATTAAATATATATATATAAAAAATAAAAACATAAAAATTTAATGCAATATAAAAATACAAAAATTTAATAAAAATATGAATTAAATTTCGAATAGCTTCAAAGCAGTTGGGTTAATTTAGAGCCTACTTGTAATGGATTTTGCCCTTTCACTATGTATCTTTTTAACAAATAATTTGGCATATAACATATATTGATTATTGATGTGTCACTTCCAAGAAAAAGTTTTATGTAGGCGAAGTTTACGTGCAGTGCTATATATATAATTACATAAACTAAAAGTAAAATTATGTGAAATTACGTATTATTTTTTATTATAAAAATTGATAAATTAAGATGGTCAAATAAATATTGATGTCTGATAACAAAATTTTAAATTAAAGTCTTACATGTTTGAAAAAACAGATGCTAGAAGAATTTTATTCAATGTATGATAAAAAATTAAAATTTTTTTAAATAAAATTTCAAGTTAAAATCCTATATATTTGAAAAAATAGATATTGAAAGAATATTATTTCCGTTACCAAAATTTATCTAACTCGTTCTAAATTGATTGAAACTCTTGCCACTATCAAATAACAAAAGTTATTATAAAAATATAACCTAATAATGAGACATGATTTTTTACAAAAATTTGTTCCCAGATATTAATGAGCTGTATATTTTTTTTTGGAAGTATATATATATATATTGCCTTTTTTTTCATTTTTAGAGCCTTTTATAGTCTTGTCAAAACTAGTTAACAAAAAAATTTTTTTTTTTTAGAAAAAAAAAAAAAAATAAAAAAAAAAACTACACTAAAAAATAGCCATTGCAAACTGCATTGCTCCTAAAAATAACATTCAATGACAAAAATCGATCATGGATCTTTTCCTTTGCAACCTGGACAAAACCTTAACACCAAGAACCTTCACTTTTTTGTTAACACTTTAAGCCTATAGTATCATATCATATCATATATAATATTAATTCTGTTTTAAGACTTTAGGATCAAGTGTTTGTTTATGAGTTGATAGGATCTTGCCTAGGCTTCTTTTTTTTTTTACCTTTTGTTCCCTCAATTCTCTTGTTTCCATTATGGCATCAAGAAATGCAATGGAATCATGCATGATTCCAACAACAGATGGTGAATGTCTCCAAGCAAGAATCTTTAATCCACCACAAGACACCTCCCAAAATGAGACTGCAATAGTGTTGGTTCATCCATATTCAAAACTTGGTGGTTGCCAAAGCCTTATGCAAGGAATTGCTTTGAGACTATCCATCAAAGGCTACACTTCTATCACATTTGACATGAGAGGTGTTGGAAGGTCTACAGGCAGGTGTTCCCTCACTGGCTTTGCTGAAATTGAAGATGTGGTCGCAGTCTGCAAATGGGTATCTCAAAACTTGCATACTAACAAGATTTTGTTGGTGGGTTCTTCTGCAGGTATGTTTTTTTTTAAAAAAAAAAAAAAGAAAAAATCATTTCTGACTACTGTCATTAATTTCTTATTATTTATGACCTGTGAGTTATGAATCTTCGGCCCAACCTTTCAGATTGAATACTTAATTAATGTTTCTCAATAAATTTTATGTTTTGTATATGTTGCCAGATGATGAGTGATAAGTGTGTGTGGATAATCAAACTAGAGTTTTCAGTGTTGATAATGCATATATATTGAATCTATTAAGTTGAAATTCATGGAGATGTTCCTATAATAATGAGTTTTGTGCTTAATGAGTATAAGAAAGCTACCGGTGCAATGAATCTTTAAATGAAATGGCATTTTGTATCACTTAAATTATGGCCTTGACATCCCTGTATTGCCATCTTGGTATTTATACTTTTTGTCTATAGTTCCAGGCAGAAACTGATACTGCATAAAATGTGCGATAAAGCCCTGTCCAAGAGACGGAAGTTTAGAATCCCTTGAGCAAAGTCTCGAGTACGAGCCTTGTGTATGGAGAGATAAATGCTGAGAAAGTTTTACTCCCTTATGGGATCACCTGGCTCAAAATGCGAATAGTTGGGGACCAGGGGGCATCAAATGCAAGATCAATGAGTTTAATTTGCTGCTTTGACTAGATGTGTTGATAATGAAGGCCATAACTTGTGGATAATTTCGATTCTGCTAAGATCAATGAGGAAAAACATGGCCTCTTTTAACTAGATTGAAAAATAAAACATGCTTAAGGAGGAGTTGGTGACATCTACATATCCAACCACCATAGTGGACAAGCACATCAGGATTTTTTTTTTTTTTTTTTGTGTGTCAAAACCTAATTTCTTTTCCTACTTTCTGACTAGAAGAAGTCTGTGGCTGCAGGAGCTCCAATTGCTGGTTCTGCTGTCGACAAGGTAGACAAAGTAATTGGGTACGCAGGCATCAGTTACCCTTTTGGATTGGCTGCCTCTTTTCTATTTGGAAGGCACCACAGGGCGATTTTACGGTCTTGCAAACCAAAACTTTTCATTATGGGCACCAACGATGAGTTCACCAGTGTAGAACAGTTGGAGAAGAAGCTAAGGTCTGCTGTTGGACGCGTTCAGGCACATCTTATTTTTGGAGCTAGCCACTTTGAAATGGAGGGTTCTACTCATGATGCTAGAATAGCTGATTTATTTGCAGATTTCGCTGCATCATTGAAGGATGAGCAACCTAAATAGCAAACATATATCAATGACTGACCACCAGTAGAGATAGGTGAAGTTTAAGCAGCTAACAATCTCTTAAACAATTTTTGAACAAAACTTGTTACTACTAACTTCGGGTGGACATTTATTAACAAGGATGTTCATTATATGTTCTGAGATTCAGGGTTTGACTCTTTATAGCTTTGATAGCTATTGCATATAGCTTTTCTCTCACCAATTGCTGTTTATTGTCTTTTTTTTCTTTTTGTATCTCTGGATCTGGGTGGTTTTTGGTCTTTCTATGGCCAAAAATCACCCAACTCCTTTATTTTACTTGTGCTATTGTGTCATTAAATAATTTTCTACTGAGTTTTAGTTAGAGCTCTGATTTTGCAGTCCTGGTTTCCATTTTTATCTGTTCGTAAGATTCCGGCTCTTACTAGGGAAGCTTTATTTGGAAACCTCAACCAAGCCGAGGAGCAGGTAAAAAATTTTAGCGCGCCTCTCTCCACACTCTCAACCAGCTACCATGGCTCTAGCTTATGGTTTATGTATTTTTTATATTCCCTGGATTGTAGTTTTTGCTTAGCCTTAGTGTATGTTTGTTGTTAGAAAATTATTTCCCCCCCGAGTCATTTGCAGTTCTTCCTTTCAGCATTGAGGAAGTCATGCTAATGTCTTTATGTGGTCTCCTATTTGGCGACCTCTATAGAGGAAGTAATCAAAGTGAAGTTTTTGATGTTTTTAGTAGCTCCTCTAGGTCCTTTGTGAGGAGATTGTAAGTTTATGAATTAATAAAAAAAATAATAATTTACGGGATATTAAAATATCACAAAAAAATCATAACATATTTTATCACAAATTTGTAATATTTTCAAATTTTGATCAAATAATATGCAGTTATTTAGTACAATGGTGTTCCGGTTCCGGTTCCGGTTGGACATGGTATTTGAGGAGTTAAAGAATCTAACTTTATTCATAAAGTTACAAAGAGAATTAGAAAATGAGTGGGGTGGAAATTCATCCCGATATTTTTTATCATTGCATTAAAACCGTTACAAAAGTATTTAAGGAGTTAAAGAATCCAACTTTGCTCCTCTTAACATACTAATATTAACATATTAACACACTAACCATTTCGATTAGGTTAAAAAAAAAACGGAAATCCTTAATGTCTTACGGTGAGACAACTCGCGGAATAAATTATTATTTTATCCCTTCATTTTATAGGGGCAAGAAAAATTTTTAGGAGGTAAAAATATAATTTTATATGTAAAATTACATTTTTACCTACCAAACATTTTTCTCCCCTTTAGTATGGGGCAAAATAATAATTTGCCCAGCGAGTTATCTCGCCGCGATAGCTTCCAAAAAAAAATCAATTGTAGTAATAAAATAAGTAGGGAAATTCTAACAGTTAATGGTCTAAAGACCACGTGAGATGCACGTGAGCCTTAGCCGTTCATTTTGGTCCAAATCCAATGCAAGCAAAAAGTGATTTTTTGGGTGGAACGGAAAACCCTACAATTCTTCCGATTAAACATTACCCGCCATTTTTCCACCATAGAAAATACAAATCCCAATTCCTTAATCACCTTACTGCTCCATCAGAATTTTGCATCACTGCATTGCGCCTCACTTATCTCTTTGCTTCTTCTTTATCTCACCACACATTTTCAGTGATAAAGATTGAATCTTTAATTATGTAAGTGTTTGATTGGGCTTTTTTTTTTTTTTTTTACCATTTTTGTGTTAAATTTTATGTTTACTAAATTGGGTTTGTTGGGTGCATTGCAATTTTGCCTCCTTGCACTCCCCAGAGTATCTATCTGCTTCTTCTTGATCCCCTGCTGCAATTTTTAGTGATAAAGATTGAAACTTTTACTATGTAAGTGTGTTCAATTTGCTTCAAGTTAAGCATTTGTATTGGTTTCATGCTCTGATTTGATTTTAAAGCTTTTTTTTGGATAGTCTCTTCTGTTTCTTTACTTGTAAAATTTGGCATTTTTCTTGTTAGTTATTGAGCTTTTATTGAATCTTCTGTCTCTGGTGATTAATTGATGTGCTTCAGTTGTTCTACTATAAAAAAAAATTTTAACTTTGCTTAGGTTTTTGTTTTTGTGGTTGGTCTTTTCAGTTCTTGATGGTCTTTTTTCTGTTTGTTTTGTTTTTCTTTTGAAGTTTTATTAAAGATTAATGGATAGTGACGAACCTGATACATCAAGTTACATACAGAAAGAGATAGTAGAGGATAAACTCCAAGCCCCACCTGCAGCAGAGATAACTGTTGATCAGAATCATCAAGGCTCAGAGGTTAAAAAAGGTCTAGATGTTGGTGAGAGTGAGCATGATTCTCGGAGTTCTGAAGATTGTCCTCCTAATGATAGGAGTGAAAAGGAAGTTGATGACTGTGACAGTCCAAAATCATCCCCTGTTAACATGTGTGAGAGAGAAATTGAAGATGAGCCGGAATCTCAGAGCCCAGATGTTCCCCTTGGTGATGTGCTGGTGGCTGGTGTTGGGATAAGAGATGATGAAAAAGCATATGTTGTGCCTAAAGTTGGTGTAGAGTTTGACACAGAAGATCATGCGTATAAGTGTTACAGTAGGTATGCTGTTCTAGAAGGTTTTAGTATTAGGAAAGATTTTGTAAATAAAAGTAGGATTAATGGTGAAGTAGTATCCAGAAGGTACACTTGTTATAGGCAAGGTTATCGTCCCATCAATCAAACTGCAAATTTGAGGAAACCCCGTCAGGAAACAAGAACTGGTTGCTTGGCTCATATGACCATTGCACGGCAACCCAATGGAAAGTTTCGTGTTACCCGTTTTAAAGCACAACACAATCATGAGTTTGTAACTCCATCTACAACTCAGATGTTACCATCACAAAGGAGACTGAATTTTGCCCAAGCAGTTGAAGCTGACTTGGCTAAAGGATCTACAATGGATGCGGTACCAAAACTTGGAATGGGTTTTGACTCGGAAGATCATGCATATGAATTTTACAATGCATATGCTGGGCAAGTAGGTTTTAGTGTTCGAAAAGATTATGTGAATAGAAGTAAAATTGATGGTGCGGTTGCATCTAGAAGGTTTACTTGTTTTAGAGAAGGTTTTCGGCAGAAAGACAAGCGAGATTTGAATGTGAAGAGACCCCGTAAGGAAACAAGAATTGGATGCACAGCTCAACTTGTAATTTCTCGTCAACCAGATGGTAAATATCGTATTACACATTTTGAAGAAAAGCACAATCATGGGCTTGCTGCTGCATGCAAGGTCCACACATTACGTTCACAGAAGAGATTAGCTACAGCTCAAGTTGAAGTTGATGGAGTAGATGGTTCTACAATGCAACTGAAATTGGGTTCTCAGTTATTATGTGATGTAGAAGGAGATCATGATGGCCATGGATATCAACCCATCAATAACGATAATAAACTACCTTTCAAACAAATGAAAGGTATTAAAGATGGAGAAGCAGAAAGGATGCAGCAATATTTTCAAAGTAAGCAACTAAAAAACCCTTCTTTCTTCTATTCTATGCAACTTGATGTTGACAATCAAATAACCAACATATTTTGGGCTGATGCAAAAATGTTGGTGGATTATAGTGACTTCGGTGATGTGGTTTGCTTTGATACAACTTACAGACTGTATAAAGATTGCCGGCCATTTATGGCATTCATTGGGGTGAATCATCATAAGCAAATGGTGGTCTTCGGTGCTGCCTTCTTATATGATGAAACGGTTGAATCTTACAAGTGGCTTTTCCAAACTTTTTTAGAAGCGATGTGTGGACATAAGCCCAAGACAATCCTTGTAGATCAAGATGCAGTAATTGCTGAAGCAGTTGATTCAGTGTTACCTGAGACACATCACCGATTATGTGTATGGCACGTGTATCAACATGCGATTAAACAGCTGAACCATATGTTTGCAGGCTCTGATTCATTTATAACTGATTTGAGCAGTTGCTTTTTTGAGTATGAGGAGCATGAAACTTTCATGAGTGCATGGAACCGAATGTTGGATGCATATGGTCTGTGGGAAAATGAATGGTTGCACGAGATGTTTAAAGAAAAAGAGAAATGGGCTGTAGCATATGGAAGACACATTTTTTCTGCAGACATTAGAAGTGTGCTACTTCGTGAAGGTTTTATTGCAAGCTTGAGGAAATATCTGAAGTTAGATATGGATGTTCTTTCATTCTTTAATCATCTTGGGAAGATGTTGAATGATTGGCACTACAAGGAGTTGGAAGCTAATTATGATATGAGTCGGCGATTGCCAAGACTAATGGCAGATGCGATTCTCTTGAAACAAGCAAGAAACACATACACTCCAAAGATATTTGAATTGTTCCAGCAAGAATATGAAACTTCTTTGAATATTCTCATTAACCAGTGCTCTAACGGTGGATCATTGGTTGAGTACAAAGTAAACATATATGGTCAACAACAAGAATACAAAGTTACTTTCAGCTCATCAGAAGAGACAGTTACCTGTCATTGTATGAAATTTGAGTTCATGGGAGTTTTATGTAGTCATGCATTGAAAGTTCTTGACTTTAGGAACATCAAGTTGCTGCCAAGCCAATACATCTTGAAGAGGTGGACTAGGGATGCAAGGGTTTGAGATTTTATTTGCATTTCAAGCAGTCGCAATTGCTTGACAGAGTGGGCCGGAATAAGATCTATCTGATTGATCCTCTTAGTTGCTTATGGCTACTGCCTGCTGGTATTCAAGAAAACTGGTGCAGATAGAGAGCAGCCTTATTGATGTCATATTATTATTGTACACTATCCTGAATAAATATTATTTGTAGCAGCCTGAGTGATATAATATCACAATACCTCCTGAATAATTAATATCTGTATCATGAAGCATGAGAGAATAATAAATTCTTCAGTTTTGTTTAATCTCAGCCCTATTATGGTTTCAATTTTAGTAGATAGGTCATTGGTTGTGGTTGCTGCATTTCCCCTCAAATTCTGCTGGATTGTGGGTGAGAACAATCAATTGCTAAATTGAGCTAGCTCTTCATAGATGAGAAAACTTTTCGGTTCAGGTACTTCTTGGCTATAGTTTGGAGTATGTTTAACGGAGGACTAGTAATTGCTGAGTTGCTTTTAGCTGCAAAGTCTTGGGTAGCAAACCCCCTTTTTTTCACGTCTTGACAGCAAGATGCAGAGGTTCATTACTAGCGTGTATTCCTTCTACAAATCCAAATGTTACACTTATCCAATCCATGTCTAAGATACAAATTAGCTTTACACTACTATTCTACCCTTTTTTCAAATAATGGTTACATGAGAGAGCACATCAGCAAACATGTCTGAATTTGCATGATTTTAGCATGTCAATGGTCTCTTGAGCATTTCATAATCCAAAAACTTCCAAGACCAGAACTCTACTCTAGCAGTTTATGTCCCTCATTCGTGCTGAATATTCGGAGAAGTGTTCTCTCGAGTAATTTCTCTGAGTCGTGAAGCTAGAGAACGAGGGTTGTCACTTTTCTTTCCCATGATTTGTTTATTGTCACTTTTCTTTCCCATGTTTTGTTTATTGCCATCGGTGTTGATTGAATACGTGTTCTGTACCAAGCTGTGAATGGGTGTTCCTCCAGGGATTGGTGACTCGGGTTGTGTCAATGGAACCTATAAGCAATGACAGGAGAAACAGAAGAAATAAAAGTTGAATCTTACTGGAAAAATAAGAAACTTTGTGCATATCAACATCCGGCAGGCAGCAGATACCTTTTCCATCTGATTTTTTGTTGCTCTTCTTTCTTTGTAGAAACTAGGCAGTGGCCTAGCCTTGAAACAAAGGCTTTGGCGCAATTTTTTAATTTCTGATTCTGCTTTCTCCTGCTCAAAATAATAAAAATTAATCTTATAAGAACCTTAGTTATGAATTACTTGGGAAGGACCAAGTGTTGGCTAGATGCGTGCTAGCTCTCGCTCTTATAAGAGAGCTGAATCTCAATTGTTTTGGCATCACACATGGAGAGATAAACTTAAAAACGAGGATTATTAAGAATTGCTAGTAGCAAGCTCAAAAAGGAAGCTTGACAGTGCAATAGGATTACCTTGAGTGTTGTTTGCAGCTGAACTTTTTCTGCATGATTGGCATTGAATTTCTCTTCAAGCTTCTGAATGTAGCAGAACAAAATGGTAGAACATGAGATATGTAATATACTGTAGGCTATGAACACATTTCTTTTTCTTCTTTCTTTATTTAAGGAAAACAAAATATAAATGCACCACTTGCCTCCTTTCTTCTAGCAGCTCTTTCTTCAGTCCTGAGGCTGAAAGGTGTATTAGATAAACTTGGAGATTGAGTTTTGTTTCTGCAGGCACTTATAAACTTTGAGCAACTGGCATGAAAAAACAATTATCAGAAGAAAGCACTTTCCACATGCAACTTGGGGGTATTCATATGATGTATGGATTTTTGCTGACTTAATCTCTCTAAATCTTAATTACAGAGTGTAGCAAGAACTAATAGTGCAATCCTCCACGGTTCAAAGAAATAATGATATGCAAGAGATATCTCATTGTAACTTAAGAACAATCCTCATATATGTGAAACATATCATTACTCTGTTGGCAGGAAATGCCACTTCGGCCGAACTGTTTTGCTTGCAGATGCTGATGAAGGAAGAGGTGTTTTTGCCCTGCAATTTGTCCATATCACAAATGTAGAACTGGCTAGAAAATTGGGAAAGTGGAGTCAATTTTTACATTCTTGATTAAATTTGATACAATTGCATACCTGTTTTCTGTCTGAGGGGTGGCTAGAGGATGTTTAGATTCTCTAAGCCCAGATGCCTGCAGTTCAAAATGAATCATTGTTTAGTATGCATGGTTAATAGTTATCCAGTTGGAAGCATATAACCGAGAATCAATCATCAGGGAGAGTAAATATGCACCGTTGTTGGAGTCCTTAGAGGTGTTGGGCAATCTTTTGATGCCTTAGAATTAGAACTGACTCTAGCGTTATCTATCTTCCTGATGATTGTTGAAGTTATTCTATTAAGTTCCCTGACAGGAGTGAAATTCATCGACTTTTGTGTTGACTTTGGAGTTGCTTTCTTTCTATCCATAGAGTCTATTGCAGGCTTTTTGCTTACTGGAGTGGCATTGTGTTCTTTTCTGGTACGACATGGAGCTGCAGGTTTAGCTGGTGAACATGCCAACTCTGATGCTCTGCCAGAAGCCGATAATTTTGAGGAAGAAACAGCAGGCTTCTTCTTGCCCATTGACACTGAATCCTCTCCCTTGGAGATGAAATCCTGCAAAAATGGCAATATATTTAACCAGTGAATGACTTTGGAATTCATTTTTTCCTTTTCTGCGAGAATCATTGACATATTGCTAGTACCTTCAACAAAGGTTTTTCCATTAATTTCGTTCCACTAAGCTCAGTTTCTTTAACATCTTCCTTCTCATCAGCAACAGTAACTTGGGTTAAAGATTCAACCTTTACACAATCTTCCAGAACAGCTTGGTTGTCTGTTAATGGAACAACCCCATCCGCCTTAATACTTTCAGAATTTTTCGTTTCAACATCTAAGTTATGTCCATTGTCATCAGAAACAGACGCTGCCTTAGGTTTAGCAAGATCCAGATCGGAGTTTGTGATCGCGTTTTCTGAAACTAACTTGGTCACAGTATCATGAACTTCACTTTGAGGCTCAGGTTCAGGCACTTTGTTTGCAGCAGCAGCATTATTTGCTTGCTCAAGCAAAGCTGCAGCCTTTCTTGCAGCAAGATTCTTGTAATGTGCTTCAAAGAAAGCTTTTTTCTGAGCAACTGAACCAGGGCGAGAGAATCTCTCAGCTTCTTCAACATATCTATTATGAGAGAAAGATGACCATTTCTCCCAAGCTAAAGACTCTGACATAAACCTTCCAAAAGATATCGACTGCCCAAGAGTATGAATCGGGTTCCCCTGTTCCATAAAGTTAGTCTTCAAGGATCAATTAGCTGCATTAAATTATATCTCCAAATTAACTATCTACAGAAGAAGTGCAAACCATTATGATGGTGCAAAGCATTTAACACAGCAGCACACAACACATTTTATGCTAGTAAAAGGAAGAAACTTTAACAACTCCAGACAATCAAAACTGGCAAAAATAAAACAACCCATAACGAATTATAAGGTGTTGAAGTGATTTGATAGTTACAAAGACAAAAGAAAACAGTAGAAAATGAAGGAACAAAGAACTGAATGTACATAACAGACCTCGTTGGACTGATTAGGAATGCCAGCAACATAAGAGAAAGGTTGTTGCTGCATGAGACAAGTTGGTTCCCCCATGAATTTTTTTTTTAAAAAAACTTTTCTTTAATCAACTTCAGCAAAATCTTCCAAAGCTTTGAGCTTTTCCTTCGGTCTTGTTCTCTAAGTTCTTTGTTGTATTATTATTATGCAAATGACAACAGCATTGTTGATTACTTTGTTTGTATTGTGTTGGCTCTTTGGTCTGGATTTGAATTTAAATTTCAAACGGTCAGAAAAGGGTATTGGCCATTTGGGTCCATGCCGTGGAAAAGCAGGCAATATATATATGCAGAATTTTGGGAAGAAAAAATAAAAGGTAAAAGCTGATGGTTAATCTTTTCCATGTCTGGAAGTGGGGACAGTAATGAAGCTTTTCTTGGAGTAAAGCTGCAATCTTTTTTCAACATGTTATGGGGCCCACATATTTGAATTTTGGAAGAAGATACCAAACAAATTAGCTCTAGGCTCTAAGCTATATGTGCATATAATAATAACACCATCAACCATGGAACATGCAAACATTTTTTTTTCCTTTTGGGGGTCTGAACAAGGAAACAATTTGCTGAAACACGATTTTCTGTAAATTTGGAGGATATACTGCTGAAAAAAGAGTGAGTTGTTGTTGATGATATCAAGATGCAACAATGGAATGCAAGTGTTTTGTCTGTTGTGTGAGAAGTCAATAGAAGCAACAAGTGAAGTGATATTTTTATATAGGTGAATAAAATTGGATCTCAATGCAAATCATTTAAGGTATGCAATATTTTTTATCTATCAAATTCCGTTTTATACTTTAAGTGAGAGAAAATTTACCCCTATGATAGTTTGCAATTGAACTTATGATTTATTAGCGTTATAAAGAAAATCTTTATCATTTGACTACTTAACTTTTAATCTCATTTTTATATTCACTAAAAAAAATTTAGAGTCATTTGTTTGGTTAAAAATAAGAGTGTTAATCAGAATCGAATTTAGTGATTATGATTTCTAATATTTATTTGATTAAAAAATTGTATTATAATGGGAATGGATTCCTTATCAATGGAAATCACTCATTCCCCTTGAGGAATGAATTTCAATTGCCATGAAAATTAAATCAAACTAATTATAAATTAGTCATCATCTAAATATTATCTTATATTATTAAAATTCATAAAATAAATATATACTTTTGAAGCAATAAAATAAAAACATATATTAAAAAATAATTATCAAAATATTTTAATAAAAATATTTATTAAAATAATAACTAATTTTTATAATATTTCTAAAAATTATAATAATATTTTTAATAAATATTAATATATAATTTTAAAAATAATGTTTATAATAGATAATCATGATGCTAATTTTTAGAATAAAAAATAGTAAAAAAAAATTTCACTGATTCCGTAGTAAACCAAACATTTTATTAAAATTTTCATTCTCTTTCTGATTTTTCTCCATTCCAATTTTGATTCTGGAAAATGAACCAACATCACCTTAACCCTTTGACCTAATAAAAGTAAAGAGAACTCATAATTACAAAGGAATATATTTCATCTCAAAAACTCTTGTATCCAATTTTTAATTGTAAAAAATTTTATTAGAAATTAAGCAAATAATAAAAAGAGAAACTAAAAAAGGAAATCAAGATAGTGGGCTATGAAAGAAAAAAATTGTTTGAATGCTTTACGAAAGAAAGAATTTATTTGAATTTCTAATCATATTTAAATGAAAGAAGAATATTCAAATAGTTCATGAAGAAAACTTATAGAATACTCCTGTTTTTTTTTTTCCTATTTGTTGTTTAATTGAAATTTGTAAGAATATTCTATTCAAATTTGTAAATAATAATAATAATCTCTAATCAAGAGAGCCTCCTTTAAGTTTTCAAGGTAATTGAAGAGATGAAAATCAAAGTAAAAATAAGGTAATAGATGATGGTGGACATGTGGATTAACAATGTATGACTTGAGTGGAGTAAACTTAAAAGGAGTGGGTTTTCAAGTGTTAAAATCTGATTAAAATCTATAATATGATATATATGTTAAAATAAAATTCTGAGTGGTGGTAAATTTTTTTCAAAAAATATTTATCTTTCAAACTATTATTATTTTACAAAAAAAAAATTATTTAACTTAATTCAAGTTAATTATAATAAAATAAAATAAATATTGAGCTGTATTACTAGTTGTATTGCTAGTTGAACATGGACCAATGCATAATAAGCAAGAGTAAATTGCGGTATACTATAGTGCTTGTTGAGATTAATAATGAAAATGGTTTGTAGTCTGAGTAGATTGTCCTTTATGAATGGAGACCTTTAACTTTAGGTCACACAAAATTGAATTGCAAATTAAAAAAAAAAAAAAGTATTGAGAAGGAGAAGAATGTTAATATTATTTAACATCAAGATAACTCTAGTTACAAATGGGAATGTTAAATATTTGATAACTAAAAATAACAAAAAAAAAAAAAAAAAAAACTATATATATATATTTTTTCACTGGGTGGAATATAATATCTAAACTATCAATGTTAAAAGGTTATTTATAAAAAAAATACATATACTTTAGAGCTTTTTATAATTTAATCATATACTTTTAATTTTGACAATTTTATGCACAAACTTTTTTTTATTTTTGTAATTCTATACACCAATTGAAACTCCGGTGAAATCTTGCTGACGTGGCCATCGAAAAAATTTGAGTCGGTCCATATAGGCGCTACGTCAAAATGTATCTTTTTGATAATTTGCAAAACAATGCACAAACTTTGATATTTTTTGTAATTTTATTATGACCTATTAATTTTTTGGTAAATTGATGCATGTACATATATATATATTTTTTATTTAATGTATATTTTTTCAATCGATACATGTAGAATGATTATATAAGCAATCAGAGTTCAAAATTAAAATTTTAATTAAAAAATTATTAATGTTGTTAATTATTATTTTAATTCAATTGTTATATTCAAATTAATACTTATTTTATTATTTTGATTTAAATTATCATTTAAAAAATAATTTAATTAGTTTAAATTTTAAATTTTTATTTAATTAATGTAACATTAAATAGTAATTTTTATAGTATTTATCAAATTAACATTTTTATTTGATTATAAAATTATAATATTCTCTAAAATGTAAAAAAAAATTAGTTAAATTCTAAAATATTGAATGATATTTTTTAAAAGTTTAAGAACTCAAATATAAATTTTAAAAAATTACTATCTAATATTACTTTAATTAAATAAAAATTAAAATTTAAACTACTTAAATTATTTTATAAATAATAATTTAACTCGAAATAATAAAATAAGTATCAATTTGCATCTAACAATTGAATTAAAATAATAATTAACAAAATTAATAATTTTTTAATTAAAAAATTTAATTTAAAACTCTCATTACTTAAATAATCATTTTACATGTATTAATTAAAAAAATTATAAATTATTTATATATATACACACACACTATAACGATCCCAAATATCACATATCATACATGTGGTATAAGATTTTTTTTTTATAATATATGAAATACATATACATCAAATCACATATAATTTCTCATGTAATATACAACTTTTACCCAATATCATTTTTAGATTACTCATAGCTAAAATATATTCATAATATCAATACAACATGCGATATATATATACAAATGAGGATGATGTCCAACTGCACCAAGCTCGCCTCTGGCCCACCTGAGGTCACTAACAAATGCAACTCTGAGCTTTATCTGTGAGACCCATAATATGTGGCCTCAAACACGTCCAACACGTGTCCCAAATAATATACTCACTTGTATTATGAGTATACATACATGCCATATACATTCAATACTCAAAAATATATTACTTACATTCAAGCAAGTGAAACAATTAATAAATTATATAATATTTCTGCATATATATATTTTTTTCTAATAAATGAGAACAACTTGACCTTGCTAGATATGAGAGTAAATAACTCTCACCATACAATTCCAAATTACTAGATTCTTTTTTTTATATAAACTAGACACATAAGGTTATAACATATCCAAAATTCAGCTCAATACAAGGTCTGCAAAATAAATGGAAAATTTTTAAATTTCAGACATGTGTCCTCCACAAGTACAGTATGAGCAGGTCACGTTTCGACTAGAATTTCTCAAATTATACAAGTCCAATTGTAAAATCCTTTTTCAAAAATTTAGTTAACACATAAATGAACAACTTTTATGTTTTATATTTTGTTAAATTCATCCTCTAAGTTCCTCATATTAATTGGGCAAAATTGGACTACCTGCAGAAAAAGCAAGCATAACTAGTCCCACTCCAAGTATGATTTCTCATTACACGCATAATATTTTACAAAACTGTTTTACAGAGTTTTAGATAACATATAGAGGAACAAAACTCATATTTATCACTTTGTCAAATTCAGTCTCTAACATCCTTAAAACAAAT
>CATIWO010368760.1:0-17528 GCA_949673435.1 Macaranga tanarius | reverse complement strand
ATTAACCGAGATAACCGAAATAACCGATTTTTTATTTTTTATTTTAATTTTTTAAAATATTTTGTTAAAAATATATATAAATATATACAAATTTAATATAAAAATATAAACATAATCAATATTTCTAAAATTTTCGGTTCGGTTCGGTTGGTTCGGTTGGTTCGGTTTTCTACCCAAAAATTTCGGTTCGGTTCGATTTTGGACATAATTCGGTTCGGTTCTGATTTTTTCAAATTCGGTTATTTCGGTTCGGTAAAAAAAAGGCCCCAAAACCGATCGAACCGACCGATGAACACCCCTACTTCAATCGCATGCATAGACCATTCATAAAACATGATGTACGGTCTTACACCTGGAATTGTAACTATATTTTTTTTCATATGCATTGTCAAAACTCATGTAGCATTATTGTTATGTTCTTTTTGTCTGACATCTATTTCATTTTATGCATATTTTTTCTTTCCTATAAAATAAAGCAACACATTTTATTAGAAGTCATTATTTTAATTCACTATTAATTCATTTAAGGGGTGATTCTTCTGGAAACAAATCAACTTGTACTTGCAATTGGTATAAACATTAGAAGGAGTTCAACTAATTACGATGATTTAGTTATTTCAGCATTATAATCAAAACTAGGGCTGCAACCTTACTAGGATTCAACAAAAAACAATACTAAAATTCATGTTTTTAACCCCTCAAATCCATGCTAAACCTTTTCAATTTACATCTACATAATATAATCAATATGGTAAAAACAACATCAAATATATAACCATTTATATGATACATGCCATGCAATCCTATAATGAATATATTTACTAAGAAAATCCTTGCAATTAATCAACTAAATCCATATTAATCATATTTCCCAGATAAAAGAATTGTCATTCTTAATTTACTTTCACACTACAATAATTTATTCATTCACAATAGCAACATGTAACTAATTAATGAATTCTATCAGTGCATACACAAAAATAAACATGCACATTTTCTTTTAAAACAAACTAATAGAGGGTAGAAAAGCAGATAGAAAACTCTTGATGAACAAATTAGCTACTCTTATGTTACTTTCACAATCTTGTAATGCACACTTTAGCTAAGAAAATTCCTTGCAATTGATCCACAAAATCTATATCAATTATAGTTAACTAATAAAAGAACTACTATTCTTAATCTACTTTTATATGACAGTGAATTATTCGTATATAATAGCAACATGCAGCCCATTAACAAATTCTACCAATGCATATATAGAGCTTAACATGCAATTTTCTTTAAAGGCAGACCAACAGGGAGTGGAAAAGTAAAAGAAAAACTCTATTTATGTATATCATGCATCTTCTTTATTGAATCAATAAGTGGAAAACTAAAATTAATGGCCATCTAAACAATCGAAAGGGAAAAATTCAACATCGAATTCCCATAAATAAACACAAAACTACATAAATTAGCTTTTTAAACAAATGTAGACATAGCAAACTTTTACAAACCCTAACATATAACTTTTTTAATTTAAAATTATGATATAATTTTTAAAAATAGCAAAAAAAAGGATGAAACTTTATATTTACAAAGCAAATAATAAAACTAAGAACACACAAAAGTAACCAAACCAAAGAAAAAAAAAAGGGGATTAAAAAAAGCACTTTAGCAACAATTAAATGCAAAAAAAAAAAAATAGTAACGAGTAAAACAACGTTAAAATGACCAAAATAATTTTCTGACAGTGAAGTAAGGAAAAGAGGATGGCATAGAATTTTTTTTAAGACCTTACAAATAACTAAACAATCACTAAATCAGCAATTAAAATAGAACAAACAATTCATGCAACACAAATCTAAACATAACCACTTGGGACACAACATACATTTCAAAAAATAAAGGAAAAAAGCTAGACAAAAGAAAATAAAAATTCATACCCTTTCTCCTATTGTTCAAATATTAGCAGAGGAATAAAAAAATAAAAAGCATCATCAACACAACTTAGGGAAAAAGTAGAAAAAAAATTAAATCAGAACAAAATCAAGTAATCAATGTACCTGCATGCACAATTCCTGAACAAACTAGCATGTAAAAGAAGAACTATCCTAGGAAATTGGTTTCAATTATTTTGAAAATTAAAACAAACTCAAAAAAAATTATTTTCAATAAACCACTATTATACACCAAAGAAAGAGTTCAAAAAATAATCATATGCATAACATGTAGGAAAACAATAATTGAGTCAATGGATCAGGAGGCCCAAAAGGTAGGTAAAACATAATAGAGAAATGATAGAAAGGAGTGAAAATAGCAGAATTTAAAAAAAAAAAGGTTTTGTTAAATATCGAAAGCAAAACCACCCCGTAAGAATGACAATGACGGTGAAGTAATTGAATTATGGAAAAGGTGTAAGAAACTAAAAAGAGTAGAAAAAAGAGAACTGATTTTAAAGAAGCCAGAGCATACGAAAAATTAGAACCCACTTTTTGTTTTCAAGGAGGAAACAAACAAAGAAAAAATAAAAAAATTCTATGAGGGAAGAATCAACAATCGTAGAAGAAACTTTCTTTACCAACTTTATATAAAACGAAAAAAAAAATGAAAGAAACTAAAGAAAGCAAATAAGTAGATAAAGAGGAAGAGAAACTATACAGGTGGCTACTAATAATGAAATGAATGGCAGTTGAATTTATATTTTCAACAAACAATATGGGTAGTTTGATGCTTTTGTTTATTGAAATGGCATAGTTGCATCTAACTCAGAGGGCATGGAAATTATTAGGTAAATGCTACATTATTTTACATATTGGAAAGGGTTTTTTATTTCAGGGGAAAAATTGAAATTCACTGTGAAATTTAAGGTTACAACATGTATTGTTCATCTACAGTGATATACACACTCATTTTATATATTTAAATAGATATTCACGCATGCAATACACAAAGAGAACTCTAAAAAGCATAAAGTTAGATTTGCACCATTTCACATTCTTATATATATATATATATATATATATATATATATATATAATTAAAATAAGGTGGAAGTGAGCTTCCATTTTTGAAAATTATTTATTTAATTTATAATTTTTATTTTATTAAAACTACCTAATTAATACATATGAATTATTTTCTTTTATTTGTACTTAAAAATAATCAAATAAAATAGATATTAATTTAAAAAGAGATGAGCTTCCATTTTCTTGAAATACTACTTAAATTAATATGTTTGAATTACTTCCAAGTTATTATTTAATGTTAACAAATATTTTTCTTTTTACAAATAAACACTTTGATCAAATGATTTAAAATGATAAGATTACTTATAATTATAATAATATGAAAAAAATTTCAGTTAGCACCAATTAAATGGCCCATATCTTTTTCTTTTCCTTAATTATTTTTTGTTTTTTTTTTCTTTTTTTCTTTTGGATTATTGCAATAGATGAAAAAATAGAACTTTACATGCATTTCAATGGTAGAAGTTAGTATGAATCAGCATGTTGTGTATTTAAAGTAAAAACAAAAACATTAGTTTATTCTTGTTGTTAATTTCAAGCTGACTATTTTTTTAATTATTTTACAACTCAGAATGGAGGAGCATGTGCTTGACATATAGTATGGTGGATTTTTGTGAAAAATTAATAGAGGACACAGTGGGTAATGTAGGGATTATGAAGATATATTTTATAAAACCCAAAAATCATTAGCCCAAGGACTTATGCTTTTATATGAACAAAGTAACATCACTTTTTTAGAATTAATTAAAGAGTTTCATAGGCTTGAGCTGTATGTAAATGATAATTTTGAAGGATTAGAGACAGTAATTGAAAATGGATTAATTACTGATCTAACAGTAGATGCAAAGTAGGGTAGTCCTGTCAAGGTTATGGAAATTGAAAAGGGCATTGATAATTTTGTAAGGTTGGTGGATGAGGAAGTTAATGGGGAAGAAAATGTGACTAAAACATAACCATCTCTAGGTGAAAAAATTAATACCATTTTAGGTAGTTTAGGTGGTCATTAAGTGGGGATTGAACATTACATTTTAGATGAGGTTTTAGGTGATATTACATAAGAGGTTCTTAGAGGTGAGAGAGGTACCTTAAATGATGATTTTATCACATATTTGACTGTGGAGGGTGCAATTAATAGATATGCAGTGCAAGAAGGATCTTCTAGCAAGAATGATATATTGGGCAAGAAAATGATGCTTATGAAATTAATTTTATAGATATGGAGGTGCAGGTAGAAGAAGGGAAAGAGAGTGAGGACGAGGATGATGCTGAAGTTGTTGACCATAAAGGTTTATATGATGATAATGAAGAGTTACAAAAGGCACAACAAGAATTAAGACAACATTTTAAGTAAAAGAAAGAGGGTTAAAGCTACCATACAATAATCTAAAAATTCTGCCTAATATTATAATAATACAAATAATGTTTGTGGCTACTGCTAATATATTGAAGAGGTTTTCCAAATACATTAAAGAAGATATGTCAAATTGCCAATTATGTGAGGGGTTTGATTCAAAAAATGAGTGAAGTTATACAGATACTGAGGGCAGTGATGATGACTATGTTGTTAGAAGGAAAATTTAATTTCCTACATATAATCTAAGAGCTGAAAAGATAACCTTATGTGTTGGGCTCAGGGGGAGCCAGCGATCACCCTTAAGACCATAGAAAGATGAAGTTAAATGGTTTAATGCCTAGTTTTTAATCACCAATTGGTTTTTAGAAGCGTATGGCAACCATTAGCTTCAGAACTCTATGGTTAAGCATGCTTGTGCTGGAGAAATCTAAAGATGGGTGACCCACTGGGAAGTTTGTCACAAAAAATGGCGCCTCGATCCTAACAAGTGGTATCAGAGCCTGGTCACATGTTCAATGGATGGGCTAGCATCGAATCAACCAGTCGGTGGTGGGCTAGCACTATATTAACTAGTAGAGTGGGCTGGCACTGTATCAACTAGCAGAGTGAGCTGGCACTATATCAACTAGCCGGCGGTGAACTAGCACCGACGATAAATGGCGGAGGCCCAAGGTAAGGCCAAGTCAACTAGTGATATCGACATGTGAGCACAGGACAAAGTCGAGTCCCAGGGTGTCACTGAGGGTGAGATTGTTAGGCTCAGGGGGAGCCAGCGATCACCCTTAAGACCACAGAAAGATGAAGTTAAATAGTTTAATGCCTAGTTTATAATCACCAATTGATTTTTAGAAGCGTATGGCAACCATTAGCTTCATAACTCTGTGGTTAAGCATGCTTGAGCTGGAGAAATCTAAAGATGGGTGACCCACTGGGAAGTTTGTCACAAAAAATGGCGCCTCGATCCTAACATTATGTTTAGGAATAACTTTCACAAGTCCTAGGGAATTTAAAGAGGTTATGATAAGGCTGTCGATACAAGAAAGACGTAAGATTGCTATAGTCAAGAATACCAAAGAATAAATAAGAGTGAAGTGTGTTAAAAATAATTATTCTTTTTTAGTTTATCTTTAAGGGACGCTATCACAAAACATTATTAAATGAAGACATTTATTAGTTAGCACGATTGCTTAATTGTATACAAAAATAGCAGAGCCACATCAAAGTGGCTGGCAGCCAATTATCTTAAAAAATACAAGTGTATAATAGCCATGAGTCTTAATGATTTAAAGACACTTATTAAAGAAGACTTAAGGGTTAATATCATATTAACACAAATGAGAAGGGCAAAGTTATTAATGATATCAATACTAGAAGGTAATCTAAAAGAAGAATATGTTTGGTTCCAGGATTATTTAGATGAAATTGAGAGGTTTAATCTAAATAGCGCAACTGATTTGAGAGTGCAAAGGCCAATGCCAAGTGAGCTACCTATTTTTTAGAGAGTGTACATGTCATTTGAATGCTTAAAAAAGGGAATGTTGGATGGATGCAAAAAAGTGCTTGGACTCGATGGTTGTGTTTTTAAAAGGACATGTTAAGGGTGAGATTTTAGCTATAGTTGGGAGGGATGAGAACGACTAAATGTTTTTTGTAGCTTGGAGTATGGTCACCTATGGAACCAAAGTCACATTTAGGGGTGAGCAAAAAAAACCAAAAACCGAACCGAAGGTTCGGTTCAGTTTTCATGATGAAATTTGTTATTTCGGTTTAAATAGAACTGAACCAAAATTGGTTCGATTTTCAGAGTAAAAAAATCTATTAAATTGAACTGAACTGAATTCATAGTATATTTAAAATTTTTTATATATTTATAGGTCAGTTTGATTGGTTTAGTACTAATATTTTAAATTTTATTAATAATATTAGTTTCTAAATATATAAAACTCTTAATAAAAGTATTTACTACAAAAAAATTCTAACAAAACGTATTTAAATATATTTTAGAGAATCGGTTCATTTGATTTTTTAAAAAAATTAATAAATATAAAAAATTAACATTGATATATCGTATAAATCTTTATTAGAATATTGTAAAATTATATAAATAAAATAATTTCAAAATTAAAAAAGTGAAAACAAAGTCAAAAAAGAAAAATAACCGAATCGAATTGGAAAAAATTCTATTCGGTTCAATTTGGTTTTAGGAATTTTTTAAACCAAACCGAACCATTGGTTCGGTTCAGTTCAGTTTTAGGCATTTTTAAACCGAACCAAATCGAACCGATATTTGCTCACCCCTAGTCACATGGACAAGGTTTATAGAGCTGCTTACAAAAGACT
This sequence comes from Macaranga tanarius, assembly GCA_949673435.1. Lineage (NCBI taxonomy): Eukaryota > Viridiplantae > Streptophyta > Magnoliopsida > Malpighiales > Euphorbiaceae > Macaranga > Macaranga tanarius. Next base: position 10,826 of record CATIWO010368760.1, on the reverse strand, counting down.
TGAAAATGAATGATGGTCATGGTTGGACTATAATTACTGACTAATAAAAGGTAAACTAATCACTTTGTATATTTATTTGTATTTCTGCAATTTTAGTTCAAAACTTGAAGTCTTTGTTTTGTGCATTAAGTTTTGATTACTGCCTTTCTTTTTACATTATTTAGGAATTACTTGATGTAGTTATAACATTGTTACTAAAGACAGAGTACAGATGTTATGCAAGACACATGTTTGCAAATTAGAGAAAAAATATAAAAGTGGAAAGGAGCTACAAAAACATAATTGGTAATGTGCAAAGTCCACTAATATGCCAGATTTCGAGAAGAACATGAATGAAATGAAAAAGATGACTCCATAAGGATTTGAAGACATGCTAAACCTTCATCCAAGATACTGATGTAGAGTATATTTTAATACCGAGGTAAATAATGACATTGTGGATAACAATTTTATTGAAGCTTTCAATGGAAAGATTGTAAAGTTTAGGACCAAGAACATTTATATAATATTATATGAAATTAGGCAATTAGTGATGACAAGACTTAGGAAAAAAGATTGTAGAGATTAGGACCAATAACATTTATATAATATTAGACGGAATTAGGAAATTAATGATGACAAGATTTAGGAAAAATAGATCTTTATGTGATAAGTGGATAGTTGACTTTAGACCTAAGATCAGAAAGAAGCTTTTATGACAATTGTGTGAAGAGTAAAAATTGCCATATGTTATGGAATATGGATAATGGGTTTGAAGTTGAATACAAAGGTGATACTTATATGGTAGATCTTAAGAATAAAACTTGTCAATGTAGAGCATAGGATTTAACAAGAATCCTATACGTATATGCAATTTTTATAATTCACCATGTTGAGAAGAACCTTAAAGATTATGTCCATAAATTATACATCAAAGAGATGCATAAACTAGCATATGGACAAATGATAGGGGCATGAATAGTAAGAAGTTCTGGTGTAGAAGAGAGGTTGACCCACCCAGCCACCTCCAAATAAAAGGATGCTAGGTAGACCAATAAAAAAAAAAAAGGAAGAAGGTAAAGGTAGCAATGGATATAAGTTGTCATAGCATGGTCAAAAAATAACTTATCAAGTATGTTACCAGATGGGCCATAACAAAAAAAAAAAACTTGTCCATCTTTAAAATAGTAGAGAAAAGGCATTGAGACTTTAAGATAACAAAATGAAAATCCATTACAAATGATAGGGAAGCTTCTTATGAGTAATATACATTTATATTCACAATGTTGGGGTGCTTTATTTTTATATGGTTACTAATAGAACATATTTTGTATACAGGTTGTTAGTGGAAAAAAAGAAAAATTTTCAGGAGAATTGTCAATAAATTATGAACCAAAAGGTATATTTTAGTACTTTTAGCTTATATTAGCAAATTTAAGCATGCATTTGATTGTTTTAAATGTTCAGGAAAATGGACTAGAAATTATTAACAACACTCGTATTGATCCAACAAATCACATGCCATTAAATAATTTTCATGTGGCTTAATACATACGGAGCCACCTGAACTTGGCAGTTTTTGTCATTTTGGCACCTATACTTACATGTTTGCCATTTAAACCCTTCAACTTGCCAAAAATGTAACTTGTAAACCACTGTCTGCACACGTCGCGTAGAACATGATTTTACTCACATAAAAGCGCATCAGTCAATTAAAAGGGAATGTGATTGAAGAAACAAACACAAATATTTCCGGCATCTATTTTCAAGAAACGAACACATAAATATTACATTTCAACAAAAAAAAAGTTCAAAAATTACAAAAATAATAGTCTTCTGCACTTGCATCGTAAACTAGGATTAATAACAGTCTTGATCCTAACATTTTTAGCATGAGTAAGCTTCTGCACTTGCTTCGCAATCTAGGCCAAATGTTGAGACTCCAACTTTACAACAAAAGTCACAATAGCAAGCTCTGTGCTCGTTATCTTGTTGTACACTGTCTCAAATTCCTTCACTATATCCTTCAATATATCTTTAGCCTCAAAAAGAGTAATGAGGCTTGTCAAAAGAGTAACGAGGATCATCAAAAGAAATCCTCCCAGCATCAAGTGAGAATCTTGGATCCGTGTCACAAGATCTTCTGCCAAACCCATAATCAGCAATTTTTGACTGGGTTTTCCTGTATTGTTGGCTAATCGACTTCTCTACCGGTAATGTAGCTGACCCAGGCCTACCATTTCTCCTCTTTTTATTGTTAATTTTCTATTTTTGTCTCCATTTTTGCAATTTTTTACTAGAAAACTGAAGCAGCAGACCAGAAACTACCTATAATTTCTTTAAAATCTCTACCGGAACCTTTCTTGGCTTGTGAATCAAGATCTATGTGGTCTTTCATAGGCATAAAAATAACTTCTTCTTCTTCTTCTTCTTGAATCTGCTCTGGCTCAATAACAATGCCCTCCTCCTCCTCCTCCTCTTCCTCTCCCTCTTCTTCTTCAAGAATCTCTTCAATTGGGTTTGCGTTAGAGTTTTTTACAGTTAAAATAATGGGTTATTACTATTGCTGTTAATGTTGCTATTGCTGCTGCTCATCTAAAACCCTTATAATATAGCCATTTTCAACGTCATTACCATTGTTATTATCTGTATCTGTGTCCTCTTCTTCAAAAACAATAAGACCTTGACCTCCTCCTCGAATACTAGACGTAGAAATTATTAATTCTACTTTGATTTCGTTGATCACTTCAAGTTTCTGGGTAATTTGATGGTTGGGTTGATGAAGAAATCGTATACTGGAGGATCTGAGAATAATTTCTCTATTTTTTTAACGTCGGTGGAGGTTGATTCGAGGGTGTTGTTTGATTGCCCTACTTCTGCTAATGCTGCTGTGTAGCTTCCGGCTGCTGTTGCGACCATTTTGGCTCCGAAAGAACGACGGTTGGTGGTGGTGAGGTTGAGAGAAGGGAAGGCAGCGGAGAAGGAGAGATTGAGCAGTTTTGAGCTATGGTTCAGGGGAGATGGACTGATGGTGGGATTTTGGTTTGGCTGCATTTTAAAGAGCTACTGTTGTTATTGCCGCTATTGGTGGTGGGTACTTTTTGGTGTTGTTTCTGTGAGAAAAAAGGAAATGGTGGTGGAGATAGGAGAGGGTTGTTTTTTATGGAATTGAACGGTGGAGATTTGAGGATGTAAGAAATAGAGGGTGGAGGATGAGTGACTAGTTTTTTTTTTTCATTTTTAATTTCTGTCAGAGCTTTGTATGACACGCACTTAAAACAATTTGCTAATTGGCCAGGCAGTGGTTTACAAGTTACATTTTTAGCGAGTTAAAGGGTTTAAATGGCAAACATATAAGTATAGGTGCCAAAATGACAAAAACTACCAAGTTCAGGGGGCTCTGTATGTATTAAGACTTTTCATGTATAATGAATGCCTTAGCATGAATTCATTATAATATAAATAGCTTATAACTATTTAAAATTATATTTTTCTCATTATCAAGTAATGCAAGACAAGTAGCCCCTCATCGAAAGAGAAGTCTCAACACAAGTTAGTTCTATTAGCAAATTCAATAGAGATGTTGGTTTCTTCATTACATACAATAGAAAGAAAAGACCTATATATGCAAATGCAACACAACCATATACAACATCTAATGGACTAAAAGTATGGAAACCACCTACTTTTTTTCGTCAACCCCCATGTGGTTATGGGGTTTATATAGAATTAAGAATAAATAAAATTATCATTAATGTAAGTTATTTTTTATCAAACATCAATTAATAATAAAAATGTTACAAACTAATGTGTATATATTATTATTGTACAACTAAGGACTGTGAGAGAAAGGATATTAATTAGTAGGAGGAAACGAGTCAGAAATGAGCTTGAACCTAGTCTTATGATAGAAAAAAAGAAGGGTTCAATAAAGGTAGAAAACAATTTATAACCACTTCTCAACTTCAAGTACAACTTCTATGTATTTGTTCTAATTGAATGCATGTATTATGGTTATTTGATATGGTTTATTACTATTTTCATATGGTTTATTGGATTAGAGATAAGACATACTCAATAAGAGAAAGAAGGGTGGACCAAATCAGTTAAATAATGATATTGACCCTTTGCATGATCAATGTATTGATCAATCTCAAATCAACCTTGGTTTTGAATTTAACAATCAATTTTGGTTGATCAATTTTAATTGCTAACGTGTGCTTTTGAGTGTTATTATAAATTAGGATTAAAATTATACTCAATAAGGAAAAGCATCAAAGATCAAATCAAAGCTCAATTAAAGCCTACAAAGACCCTTACCAATGTCCCTCAAAGTTATATGAGTGAACATAAAGGAAAATTAATTGAAATAAAAAAGCATGAAGTTTTTCAAGCATAGATGCCCCTCATGATCTTGAGGAGCCTTACGACCCAAGCCTGAATAAAGCCGCTTTAAAAAAGAAAAATTTGAGCCCCTCATGATCCGCCTCTCAGATTATGATGTGCTTGATTACGATCTTGAGGAGCTCTCCAATAAGTAAATTTGATTGTAATAGTCACTTTTTTCAAGTGTCATAATCTTGAGCGAACTAATCTCTGTAAAAAGTTAAAAACACATTAAATAAGGATAGTGAAGGTTTTGGATGAACTTGAAGCTCTCTAATAATTATTTTTTTTATCTCCAACTATAAAAGTAAGGCTTGGAACTTTATTTAGAAAGTTTGGTTAAGCATTTATTCTTAATATTCACTAAAGCTCTCTTTGTAATTATTTAAATTTATTCTTATATTTAAATTATTGAGTGTTGGATTTATAATTAGAGTTATGATTCTACTTCTTCTCTTTCTTAGGCTAAGTTAAGGGAAGTGAGGATCAACTCTTAGATTTGGTTTAAGTGTTAGCCATGAAAACACTTGGGTTTTAGTTTTTGATTTGAATTTAGCCAAAAAAAAGCTCATTGTTATATAGGTTAGAGTTAAGCCTTTGAAAAACTCTTATGTATTCAATTTAAGTAAATAGATTAATGTGGGTGATTATAAATCCTAACTTGGTGATAAGTTAGGTGGAGATGTAGGATTATTTATAATTTGAACTCCTTAAATTGTTGTGGCCTTATGTTTGCTTTTTTTATCTTTTTAACTCATTTCTTAATTCTTGCTTTCTTTTATATAGGGTGAATAGGGAATTTTGAATGAAGATTTTGCAACTATGAACACAAAGAATAAAGGCAATGACAAAGGCAAAGCAATTTTGAAGTCAATGCGATAACAATTGAAATGTTAATGGAATCATTTACTCATAGTTGCATTTTTTTTTGTATATTTGAATTGGATTTTAGATATAATATAGTATTTTGAATAGTATTCTCAAAATACGTGGTTTTATATTGACCAAACTATGAAGACTTAGTGTTTTGACTAGTATATTTGCCTATTTATGGCATTATATAAATGCATATTTACTTTAATGCAGGTTTACATGTTTTATGTCTATTATTGTGTTGCAAATACTTTGGATTTTGTCTCTTAATTCTGTTTGCAGGTTTAGATGTTGCAATTGTGGGGTACCTAACATTCAGAGCATTATTTGGTGGAGTATGCAACATTCAGGGCATAGTTTTCCCATAGTCCTACAATTGTGGGGTACCCAACATTCAAGTCACTATTTTTTACTTTTAGATTTTAGTTCTCCTTAGGTCTTTTATTGAGAATGTTGTTTTTAGTTTTTAGTTTTACTATAGTTGTTGTCTGCATTTTGTTTCTAGTAGCTGCTGCTATTTTTGGTTGCACATGTACCTTTATTTTACATATACCTCATTCCTAGCAATTTAGTGCAAATTTTGGTTGCTTTTCTTGTTTGGAAAAAATAATATAACAATTTGGACATGGAAACATATGCATATACTATCAATGTGGTATGTTTAAATTTAATAATTTCTTTTTATGCACATATTAATAAAAAATTTGATAGGAAACAAATAAATTATATGTGAAAAGATAAAAATTTGGATATGGAAGTGTCTTAAATAGTTCAAGCACTAGTCTTTTTCACATTTAAGAATAAGAGTTCTAGTTGAACGTATCACTTGCATAATATGAGACTTTACAATTCTAAATGGTATATGTTTGAAAGTGAAATATCAATTGTATTATGTACAAGAGAATATACATCTATTTATATACATCAACCTAGCTAAAATAGGAAAGAGAATCAATGGGTGATAATCTTTAATATATAATTTAAGGCATAATGCAAGGCTAATTGTGAGCCTAAATTTATGTATAATAATAATACGTTAACATCCCCCTTAAAGTTAAGGTGCGATAGTAGATACCAACTTGAGTTTGTGAAGTAAAAGACTAAACTGCCTAAGAAGATGAGCTTTAGTGAAAAGATTAGTAATTTGATTCTTAGAAGAAATAGGAACAAGTTGTAAAGTGCCACATTGGCGATGATGTCAAACAAAGTGATAATCATTCTTAATATGTTTGGTTCATTAATAAAAGACATCATTATGAGAAATTTTAATGGCACTGTAATTGTCACAGTGTAAAGCAATAGTAGAGGAGTGTATAACACCCATATCCTCAAGTAACCATAAGAGCCAAAGCAATTCAGAGGTAGCATCTGTAAGTGCTCGATATTCAGATTTTGTTCTACAGTGAGATGTGACTGTTTGCTTCTTACTATACCATGAAATAAGTGAGTCACTTAAGAAAAGATAGTTACTAGTTGTGGAATGACAATTACTGGGATCACTAGCCCAATCAGCATTAGAGTATCCAGATAAAATCAATGAGGAATGAGTAGAGAAATGAAGTCCATGAAGAAGAGTGCCTTTGACATACTGGAGAATATAAAGAATAGCAGTAAAGTGAGTACTTCATGGAACAGACTTAAACTAGCTAACAATGTGTACAACATAAGTAATATCAGGGCGAGTCACTGTAAGACAAGACCACCAACAAGTTGCCGATACAAAGTAGGATCAAAAAGAGATGTGCCATTAAATGGAGTTAACTTAACATTAGTGTCCAATGGTGTAAAGGTAGTATTGGAATCTATGATTCCAAATCTATAAAGCAAATTAGAAGTATATTTGGATTAAGATAAATAGTAACCATCAAAGCTAGAGGAGACTTTAAGACTAAAAAAGTAAATGAGTAACCTTAAATCTTTCATCTCAAAATATTGACTGAGATTGTTTTGTAAGTCAGAAATAACCAAAGAATTATCACCTGTAATAATCATATCATTCATATAAAGTAGCAAAAGAATAACACCCTTATCAGTATGACAAGAAATAAGGCAGAATTATGAGAACTAAAGGTGAAAGCAAATTGTGTAATAATAGAGTTGAATTTTGCAAACCATGTATGAGGAGCTTATTGATAGTGTGCAAAATTGTATAGTAATTTGGGATCATTTTGTTGACTTTTTAATTAATTTTCACTTGCATTATGTTTAATTACATGTTATTATTAGTAGTTTTGTGTTTTTGGTATGCTTTTATGTTATTTATATGATTTGTAGGTTCTTTTGGACTAATCTCAAGCTTAAAGTTGATTTGAAGTGCATTAGGATGAAGTTTGGTGATTAAAAAAATCAAAATAAGCAATTCAGGAGCTGTGCCAACTCGTTCCACATGTGCCGACTCGTGACAGTAAGGAGCTGTAACTCAGCTGCCTGTGCCAACTCGTCCCATGGAGATGTGCCGACTCGAGCCGAAGAGAAAGAGCCTGTGCTGACTTGTGCCACTATGCCGAGTCATGACAGAGGCAGGCCGTGCCAACTCACACCCGACTCAGCACAATGTGCCGAATAGTTTTAACACCTTTTCTTTGCAACCTTTCAATTTTACCCCTTTTCCGAAAGTGTATGAGTTTAGATGTTTAGGAGGCCTATAAATACATGTATTGGCTACATTTTAGACAAAATTACATATCAGAAAACACTTAGTTTATTTATTAAAATTTTTAGTTTTGGTTAGTTAGTATTATTAGTGTAATTTAAATATTTAAGAGAAGATCATTCAAGTAAGTCAAGGAATCATCAAGAAGGCTATATACATTCAAAGTTCTATCTTTCTCTCTTAGAACTTTGCATTTTATTTACCTTCTTGTTATTGTTTAATTGTGTTTATCATATATCTTGGCTAACCCATTGTTTGTTAGAATTGCAAGGAATAATGAATCAATGAATTACATCTTTTATTTTATATTATATGAGCAATTTGAGTTTAATTGTGAGTTTGAATGTGTTGTGTATGATTGGCCACCATATATGACTTATTAATCAAAATTGTACGCAATGAGAGTTGGTGCATTTTAGTGGAAATATAATTGAATTCATTAAAGGTAATGAAATCACTTGGAGACAAGGGTTTCTACTAAAAGAGAAATTATAAACCTTGCATGGAAATTTTATGGATTTTGTTTATCTCTATAATAACATGAGAATGCTTGTAGACTCTAAATGAAATTACCTTTGATTGACAATGAGAATTGCAATTAAGGACTTTAAGTTTAAGTGACAATGAGAATTTCATTTATGCCTTATACCATGTTTATAATCACTTCTTGTAACCATTTGTTTATGTCTTGTAAATCTTGATGATTTCCGAATTGTAATTCTAATGAACCCTAATTAAACTTGATATTTGGAATAATTAATTTAGTTAGTATAATTAGTAATTAATTAGAATAGTTAGAGTAATTCAACAATCTTTTTTATTAATATTTTGCCTATCCATCTAAGTATCTATCCGGTTAATATAAAATTACTCCAAATTTCCTAGTGTTCGGCACTCTACTTACTCTATACTTAGTCTTGGAGACTACGATATTATAATTTGACCGACATCAAATTTTGGCGCCGTTACTAGGGAGTTTGTATAGAATTTTTATTAACTTAGGGTAGAGAAAGGTTATTTTAGGCCTTTATTTTATTTTTATAATAAATTGTTTCGTTGATTGTTTTTATGATGAGACTTAGTGGAAGTACTAGTGATATTTTGCATTTTGATCCCGAAATTGAGTTAATTTTATGTGCTTTGCGTAGGAATAAAGGTAAAGAAGATTGAATCAACAAAATTTGAACATCATGACGGAAGACGTACATTGGGTGACTTTACTATGTGTGGACACATGGTCTGGCCCGGCCTGCGAGGCAAAAACTTAATAATGAAGGTTTGTAATTAAGCTCAATTTGCCAAAGGATTGGATTCTGACCCACTTGAGAGAAGCCCAAACACACTCCAAACTCACCAAACCAAACCCATCAGAGCCCAAATAGTCTACAACTCAATTGAACCAAACCCATCAGAGCCCAAATAGCCTACAGCCCAATTAAACTAAAACCCATCAGAGCCCAACCCATCAAATCCCAAAACTAAATCAAGCATAAAACCCATCAAAATCCTAATATAGAGAAAAAATCTCTATAAAAAGAAAGAAAAGAAACCCTAAAAAAAAGAGAGGAGAGGGTGGATAGACTTAAAAAAAAACCTAGAAAAGAAAAAGAAAAAAAAGGAGGTGGAGACTAGAAGGTGGCTAGGAAAAAACCCTAGAAAAAAGAACTAGAAAGAAATTTACCGAGAGTCCAGAATTCTTGTTGTGGTGTAAAATCAAACTTCTGAGGGCTATCTACTTTCACAATAAGTATTTTCTTCCTTTTATTTATTTATTTATTTATTTTTGTTGTTCTTCTCTTGATTCTTTGTTTCAAATTATGTTTTAAAGCATGATTATGTGAATTACAATTGGATTTATTTTTTTAATTAATTAATTAATTTAGATCTGTATTTTTTATTGTTATTTAGAGAAAAAAATAATTTTATTTATTTTTTTATTTATTTTTTTTGGTTGTCGGCAACAGTGTCAAGCTCTGGCACTGTTGCCGACCTTTCCACTTTTTTTTTTTTTGACGGCCCATCAACCATCAAATTATTTTTTTGTTTCTCAACAGTGCATGGCACTGTTGGCAGTGTAATTTTTTTTTTAGTTATTTTTATTTATTTGGTATTCTTTTTTATTTGTTTCTTTGATTTATTTGCTTTTTTTTTTATTTTTAGTTGTGATTTTATTTTTAACCTATTTATTTTTTGTAAAATATTTTTTTTATTTTGTTTTTATTTTTATTAATGTTAATTTTAATTTAATTAGACTTGCATGATTTAAAAATTCATTAAATAATTATTTGTTAGTCCAAAAAGTTGATTTTAAGGTTAATTGTACCTTGGAAAATAGTTCAGGGGCCAAATTGCCACTTTAGCCCAAAAAAAGTTCAGGCAACCAAAATTATGTTTAAAATGGATTTCAATTTTGAGTTAATTATTTTAGGCCTCGAGACACTTTTTTTTTTTTTTTGAAGGATTAGGCCTTGATACTTGGTCCAGTACAATTGTGGGTCAATATACTTTTTTTTTTCAACAGGTTAATATGCTTTTAAAATTTTATGTAAATGCTCCTCAATTTTATTTTTGTCTATTATATATTTTTATATTAGAGTTTTTGGCAGGAAATAAAAACAATTTTGCAGAATTTTTCCATAGTATTGATGAAGTCCTTTTTTTTTTTTAGGTTATATTACTAGATGCATGCTCACACTTTGTGCGGTTTTATCAAAAATATATTTTTTTATATTTATATGAACTTCAAATAATAAAATTGGGCATTGATATATTGAAATTTTGTTAAACTTTCGTATATAATATTGTAAAGATATAACATACAACAATTAATATTAACAGTATGTTATAACCTAAAATATTAATTTTCATCATTTTAATTCTAATAGAATTTAAGTATTAATAATTTTTGTGTAAATATTAATCTCTCAATTTGTAA